>JAULJZ010143579.1:0-10520 GCA_032270985.1 Heliamphora pulchella | reverse complement strand
GGGGGGTGGTGGTGGTGGTGGTGGCCTTTTATGCCCAAAAAGTAAGTGAAAGCCTTATGATTGCGTGTGTAAGAAAAGGAGGTTACTTTAGCCACTAGTTTTACATGCATGAAAAAGTGTATGACACAAAACAAATAAAAAAAAAGGTGGGAGTGCTAGGGCCTCCAAAGTGGCTGGCTAGGGCATGCTTTGGCTCCAATTTTTAAATTTTAATGTATAATATTAATATATTAAAAATTTATTGATATATTTATACTACATTGTTCAAGAAAAGTGTTTAATAATTAAGCTAATGTATGTTTTTATTCTTTAGTTTATGGAATTTAGTTAATATAATAATTTTATGTTTAGTACTTCATTTCTATAATTTAAATTGATTATGATATTATTTAATTGCGGTGGTAGAGCCAATTTAAGTCTTTTATATAAATTTGTGACTTCATGTATATTTTTGGTTACTTTTTCACTGGTATTGAACTAAATTAATAATTTTAGGTTTAAAACTTTAATTCTATGGTTTAATATTATTTTATCATTACTTAATTAATTATGTAATGAAATTTTGGTCAAATTAAGTCTTTTTACGATTATATGTAATTTTTACTTAAAATTAAGATTTAATGTATTAAGGTTTAATAGATCTATATTTAATATCATATATATATATATATATATATATATATATATATATATATTATGCATTTGATTTATTTATTGGAGAACATGTGTTGGTAAGTTTGTCATCATGGCATAACTTAATTTGGTCATATTAATTTAGTAATTGTAATTATAATATTATGATCAGTATTATTATTATTAGTATTATTATTTATTTATTTAGTTGTTTATTCATTGTTGTTGTTGTTGTTGTTGTTGTTGTTGTTATTATTATTATTATTATTATTATTATTATTATTATTTTATGAGATTTTTTTATATTGGTTACATAATTCTTCAGATTGGGAGATTATTTTTATTTTCTAGGGTTTTCGGTTTCAAAATTTGACCTAGCTTTAACTGGTTAGGGTTTTAGTTACGTGGTAATCGTAATTCGATTAATCGTTCTACTATTGCTAATTAGGAATCTAAAAGTCGAGCCCTCAAAAGCAGAAGTGAAAGAGAAAGTTTGGAGTTGTGTGGAGGTAAGTTGGCCTTAATTTATTATTTTAATATTCCCTAATTTTTCGATTCATACTTAACCTTTTGAATAGTTCAGCTGGCATACGACGTCAATCTAAGAAGTAGAAAGAACGTGATAATGTCAATAGGAGAAAAATGGAGAATATTTAAGAAAAGTCATACGAAAATCAGATTAGGAAACTTGTCAAACCCTGAACTCCTTTCAAAACTACCAACTATTTATGGTTTCATTGAGCAAAGACATTGGGATTCATTTGTTAAAGACAAACTAACAGAAGATTTTCAGGTATTCTTTTTGGTAATTTTATTACTTAATATGTCATTATTATATACTTTGACTTAACGTTTTTGTCATGAGTTTATAGGCAATAAGTCAAGTTCAGAGAGAGAGACAGAGAAAAATATTATACAACCATAAGCATAGTCAAAAGGGCTGTGGTCAGTTTGAATTGGAATTAGTAACTTCTTGAAATTGGAAGTAGTTATGGTAATATCAATAGTGCACTATTTCTTATTTTAAAATTTTGGTTACATTTTCTTTGTAGAAATTTGATACTGGATCGACTAAGGAAATGGCTAGGAGCATTATGTGGAAGAAGGCTCGTCAAAATAAAAATAGAGAATATGATACCGAAGCAATTACACAATAAGTTGCTAAAATTATAAGCTTTTAATGTAATAATTTTGTTAAATTTATAGTAAACATATAAAACTTATTATTGTTGTATATTAATGCATGTAGGATCAGTTAATTAAATAGGCCCAAGATGGAAGTTATCCACTAATGGTACCACCGACATCCTCACAATGGCTTTGGGTACTCCTAAACATCCTAGTCGGGTACAGGGTGTAGGAAATTTTGTCACACCATGCAGTTACTTCAACATGCCTAGAAGTGGAGATTATTCATGCTGTGAGGAGAAACAAAAGTCTCTTGAAGTAGTTATTATACAAATGCAAGCTCAGCTCAATGCACTTGAATAACAAATTGTGAGACCCGGAACCTTGTAATTTTGAGATGTTTATATATGTGACGTTTTTATTCCAGTATATGGTAGCATCGATATATGGTTTATGCTTTACAATTGTAGAAAAGCATGTGTAGATGTGTTACACGCTTTTCGGGATTTGGTGGGAGCTCTTTTGGCTTGTATTTGGACCAAAAATCATGTTTTACTTCACGAAACCGAGACCAAAACCAAAACAGAAATTCCAGTAGCCTTTTTCTGAGGTTCGGTCGACTGGGGGGTCTAGTTCAGTCGACTGAACATGGGGGCTCGGTTGACTAAACTTGTGGCGGTGCACGCGTTTTGAGGGGCTTTAGTCGACTAAAGCTGCCTCTTTAGTCGACTGAACTACTTTTTTTGCGTGTCTATATATATTTCCAGGGGCTGGAGTGTTTGGAAAGGTTTTATTCTTCCATTTTCTCCTCCTTCTCTCTAGCTTTGAGTGCCCGGGGCTTGGTTTCTTGTTGATTCCTTCGTGGATCCTTGCTATAGGGGCTGTGGGCTTCGCATCTATTCGGTCAAATTCTCATTCTGACACCTTTCAATTTTGAGACGTTGAGTTCTTGACTCTCCGAGGTAGGATTCTAGACCTTACTACTGTATAAGGGTGATATATGTAATTGTGTATGTTTTCACCGAGTAAAAATTCATAAAACGTGATTTTCATGTGTAACCGTGATTTTTGGGTAAAAGTGAGATTTTTATGCCATTTCCTCAGTTGTATGCATGATCCGGTTGTGTTGAGACCCGTGGTTTTCAAAAGTGGTTTGAAAACGTGAAATTTTGTGAAAACGATGAAAAACATGATTTTGGAGGTTTGGAGCTAACCCGCGGGGTTGAGTGTCATCCTTTTCAAATGTTTTGTGGGAAATGGTGTTAGATCTCCATGTTGATGGATGGGATCTCTTATACATGTGTGTATAACCTATTTTACTGGTTTTCATAGTGGAACTACGGTGGATTTTTAAATATTATTCCTAGATGTACCGTGACAGTGGATTTGGTTGAGTTGGGCTTCCATTACTCCTCAATGTAAGTCTAAAAACGTGCGTAGCATAGATGCTCTGTACCTTCGGGTTAGTCCCCATAAATTGAGTGTATTGGGTGCTTTGTACCCTCGGGCTCAGGTCCCGTATATTAAGCAGTAGGTGCTCTATACCTTCGGTCATGGAAATTCGTAAATTGAGTGGTTGGTGGGGTGCTCTGGACCCTCGGGCTCGACCCGTAAATTGAGTACGCTCTTGTGACTCCGTATAGAACTTATCATTACCGAGCCTGTGGGTTTAGGGTAATGGATGAGAGTCTATAGTTGTTATCTTTGTCTGTAGGACAGAGTCGATACATAGGATCTCATTTACATTTTGTCTCCTCGGCTGTGTGACCCCAGTGGAGAATACTGTGTTTTACTACTTTCTCTTAATTGTGGCACGATATCTGTTAAGATGATGTGCATAATTTGAAGGATGAAAAACGTGGGTTTTATGAGATAAAACCGTTTTGAGGCCCGTGTAGGCTAGATGGAAAATTGTTGGTTTTTTATGGAAAAACCTTTTAGGCCCCCGTGGTTGAGCCCATGTGTGTGAGATTACATAGCCTGCTTTACAGTTTTACTGTTTGTGTTCTATTGGGCTTCGGCTCACGGTGTGGGATTTTCTAAAAAATATTTTTAGGTGATCATGACGAGTTGACCTAGTTGCAGAGGTGATGGAATACTTGCTGTAGTTTTTCCTATTTTTGTACATGTACTTTTACATGTAATGCTTGTGATGGCCAATTTTGTACGCCTTGAGGCGATACTATTATTCATGTATAAGATTGCATGATTTACAGTTTTACGAGAGTTGAACTGTGGAAAATTTTTATTCAATGTTGTATATTTGATATTCAACTGTAAAAACCTATTTTTTTTATAAATGGGTGTTTTGGTGGGTTTTTGCGTGACCCGGTTATCGGGGCGTGACACAAATACCCCGTACACCGCAATCAGATCATGTTAGTTCAAACACGTTGAAAAGTGATAATATAGTGAGTCTACAGGTTGATCCTATATCAAAGGATATAGGGTGAGAATTAATGCTAACATGCTACGTCCAGACCCTAAATGTAAAAACCAAAAGATGTATATATTTTTATGTTTGTGGAAGTTGTATTTTTAATATTGTTAGTTGTATGCTTAGTTCTTATTTTAATACCTAATTTCACTACTTTTTGTAGAGAAAACACGGTAAATTAGTAGAGGGATCACTTGACAACATTGTTGCTCATGGTACGATAGATGAAAGACTTGGATCTCAGGATGTAATGCATACAGTACCAGTAGAGGAAGTCATTATACGCGTGTCCATTGATGTGTCTATTGTAAAAGATGCCCTCCTTCCTAGACCTATCGTCGGAGAGACGACTCTTATTAGAAATGCAATAGGGTATCAACTTGGGTAACGTGAATATCTTGTATTGATGAGCGATAAGGTACAAATTTTAAATTTTCTTTACATTTATTAGAAATTCTTTAAATTAAGGTTTAACATATATTTCTTTACTTTTCAAAATTCTTAACTTAGGAAATTCTAAGAAATGATTGTGAAAAAAATTTGGAGTTCAGTCAATCTTTTTCCTCATTTGTCGAGCATGTCAAGTATGATGAAGTCATTAGCAGTCAGGTGGAAAAAGACATATTCAATGGCGAGATTAATATTCAATTTCAAAAACTGGACATGGAGTACATATGTCAAATGACAGAATTATCTGTAACATGCATAATGTTGTATACTAGGTGAGATTAATTAGTATTAAATGCTTTAATTGTTGAAGCTCTCATAATTTCCTAAATTATGACATTTGCTTTATTAATAATTAATTTTCTTATTTATTAGTCATCTTCATCATATTATTAAAGCTTCCAATTTGGAGAGAAACTTTCTGTTTATGAATCCTTATGCCATTAGTGGGAGAACCAAGTCTAGTACAAGTTCAAAATCTGCATTGCTTACAAAGAGATTAGATGATACTAAGAATGAACAACTACTTCTTGTTCCGTATAATATTGGGTAACTATCTTACTTCTATATATTATTTCTTACATTTGAGCTATTAGTGTTTATATTTGTGACTTATCAATTTTACGTACCATTGGATATTGTTAGTCATCGATCCATCATTGATGACAGTGCACTATCTAGATTCACTCAATAATAAAATTAACCCAAGCCTTGATATTCTAATAAGCACGTAAACTTGAAGATTTTTGTGCATCGAAGTTACATCTTCTTCTTTTATTTGCTAATGGTTTAAAATATTCTTTTTGCTAAGGGGACTCAAAATTTATGAGACAACTAAGAGAAAGAGGAGGACAAATCTAGTTTGGAAAGTGGTTCAGGTATAAATGTTGTTCTATTTATTTTCTTTTGTCCTGGTGGTAATTATTAATTTTTTTGAAAACAAATATCTTTGTATGTAGTGCCCCTAACAATGCTCAAATGCATAATGTGGATTTTATGTGATGAGGTACATGAAAGATTTGATTACAGGTCAGAGCATTTTAGACAGACAAAATATAAGATTAATTTTTACTTTTTTGTATTATTTATTGCTTTACTAGAATTATTAATAGTTAATTTCTTTTTATATGATCTCTTGTAGTTCAATGGAAAACAAATGTATATGAAAACTGAACTTGATGAAGTGCGAGTTGAGTGGATCAATTTTGCTTTAAAAAATATGTGATTCTGAACTATTTTGCAACTAGAGATGTGAGTTGTAACAACCCAGTACGTGTTTATTTTGTTCTTTCATGTTTTTAGTTAAGAGAAAAGACATAATTAAAGTTGTGTATGGGGACTATAAAATTTTGTTCATTAATGAAAGAACTAATGATATGTGAAATGTGATTGAGATACAGGATGGTAAATGACGATATGATTTTAATGTAGATTTGTTAATGAGTATAGCTTATTAGTTTAAAATCACGGGATATGGGGACAAAAATGTAGTTGTAGATGCGAAATTTGACATATAATATTGTGATATTAAATCAGAGTGGAAAGTGAGTTATGAGAGCTAATATTAGAAAGAAGAAAGCAAACACAATAAGAGGCAAGCCAAACAAAGCCTTAGGAAATTTTCTAGAAGCTTAGGGAATGAGAGAGAGATGATAAAAGGAATCCCATAGGGGGACCCCACCCCCCTTTCCTGTTGGACTCCCTTTCCTCCACTTGTTCTCCTCTTTTTTTTTCTTTCATGAGAGAACTTTCCAAAACCATGAAACCCTAACCGTGTTTGCTTAAAATTGGAAGGTTTGGTGCAAAATTGAGGCTTAATTGGAGGTGATCAAAGGGGGAGCTAAAGTTTTGGAGAAAGAGGAGTGAGATTGAAGCATCAAGGAGGAATCCAAGAGGGTAGCCAAAACCCTAGGTGGGAAACTTTGGTGATTTCAAAGCTTGGAAGCTATTTGAGGTAGTATTTAGATTATCTCTTATGTTTTGTGTTGATAAGGGTTGATATTTTGGTTATGTGAGTAAAATCTAGTTGATTTCATGCATAATTAAAGGGTTGATAGGTGTGTGTGTGGGTTGAGTTGGGCTTTATAAAAATTAGAGTTTTTGAAAAATGATTAACTATGATTTTGAGAATTTATTACATAAAAGGGGTTTACGAAACTTAAAATTCAATGTTTTCAGGTTGAAAATATGGTTGATTATATGAATGAGTTGGATTAATGGGTTTGGATGGGTGTTAGCATCAAAATCTAATAAAAAGAACAATTTTTGACGCAGGATAGCTCGAAGGATCGCTCGAACAGCCTAGAAGGCGGTCCTGGGTTGGTCTTGGCTTCTTGTTGCACGCCAGACCACTCGATAGACTGCTTGAGCGGTCTATCACACGGTCATTTTCACTAGTTGAAAATGTTTTTTTAAATTAGTGTATCTTTCCCATTCGAACTCCGAATTGGGTTAATCTTGTGCTCAAACTGAAGCCTCGAAAGTCTTCTTTCCAATGATGCCACTCTTATAATAAAATACCTTTTGTAGAAAAAGTTATAACAAAAATAGTGAGAATATGTCAAATTTTTTTAATCATTTTTTGCCCGTTTTTGGCCAAATGTCTTGAAAAAGATTATTTTTCATCGTCTTTGGATTTTTTATCAAATTTCTTGTCCCTTGGGCTATGGATACACTTATATAAGTATATTTGGGTTGGGATACATGTGTTGGGCCAGTTGGTTTGATTTTATGATGAAAGTAGATTTTCTATGTACAATGGTGGTTTTGAAAGAATGTGAATGGGTATTTGAGGGTTGTGACATGACATGGATATTATGTAAAATTCAAAGCGTTTAAAAGAAAAACATGGGTTTTAAACTTGTATATATGCATATGATGGGTGTATTCCATTTTCTTCAGAAGATATGATCTCGATTGAATTAATCTTGTGTTGTTGGTACTTTATGAAATTGATGAAAAAAATGTGAACTATGAGAAATTGTGTATTGAAGTTTATGTTGCGTGTGACTTGAAAGGAAACTTGAACACTCAAACAGAATGTGATTTGGAAAAAAATGGAAAACTTGAAATTAGAAATGAAATGACTATATGGGAATGTGAATGGGGAGAGGAACCGGTTGTGGGTTGGACTCTTAGATTTTGAAAAACGAGTGTGATTAACATATAATGAACCGAGTATGGATTGATGTGAATTAAGTTGGGCTTGAATATCTTCGTGGTCAAAGACTAGAAACTTGCACAAGATGGGGACCACGTGCCCACGGGTTAGCCCCCAAAATGTGATGGTTGTGTCGTGATGAGTTATAGAGCGACCCATTCCACAATGGCTTTGCGTAGCCTACTGGGGGTGAATGGGACGATGTTTCTATAAGTTACATCCGACGCTGGTTCATTGCATGTGATACGATTTTGTGAGAAATTGGGTAATGAAAATGTAAAATGATTTTGTGAGAAACAGGGTAATGAGATAGTAATATGGATAATGTGAAAGAAAGGAATATTATGAAAAAGGCTCAATGAATGTGAATAATGAAATAAAGAATTAATGCGATAGAAAATAAATGAATGGATGGGATAAATTGGTGTGCGCGGGTGTGTGCATGTGAACAAATAACGAATTGATGAAACATACATTTTTACTTCGATTGCACTCATCACACCTCACCAATCATGCTTAGTATATGAGTTGGTCTTTTTTCTACAGGCTCCGGCTCATGTATGTTGCATCTACCTTCTTTCAGGTTTGGAGATCGCGTATGTTAGCTAGATGATGGTGGAAGTTTGGAAAGCTTTTGAAAGGGATTTATTGTAGTGAACTTATTTTTGTACTTTAGATAACTCGGATGAATGTAATGATTTTATTTTCATGAATAAACTCTTGAAACTCAAAGAATTGGTTTAGAATTTGATATGTACATATGTCATGAGAATAATGTTTTGTTATGATTGCTCAAAGAAAATCTTTATTTCCTAATAAGTTTTGAACTCAAACCTATAGTGAAAAAAAAATTTTAATTGATGACTTTTATGCGGGATGGTTCGGGGTTGGTTCATGGATCCCTAGGGTTTCGGACATGACAGAATGGTATCAAAGCTCTAAGTTCGAATATCTAGGAGCCGTGGAAAGTAACGATAACCATTGTATGTGAACTGTTTGATGAAATTAGGCACTACTACACGACATAAATTATGTGCTTGCATGGGTTTGTGAATGAATTGCCTTCCGCATGTTGTGTGTTTATATGAGCATAGATGGTTGAGTCTTGGGGTGATGTGGCATGCCATTTGGCATCTAATCAACTACTTTGGGGTTCGAAATAGAAAAGCATTTGGTCAACGTTCTTTCTATGAGAAATCTAAATTAGTTACCAGGATTGTCACGTTACTCTAAGGCTTTATCCCAGTATGTGAATATGTGTTGATGTGATGTGACTAAGTGGTGAGTAGTGTATAGCTTGGCTTTAGAAGGTTAAGTTGAGTTTAACCTAGTTGGGTGTTATGATATCCTTGTTATAGGAGTTATGTTCATGGGGCTAGGACGAGTTATGGTCCGAATGGTGGTGTGGGTTGTAGAAGCTGCGACCTAGTGGTTAGTAATTGTGGTGGGTGTAAACTCGGGAGATGAGCATTGATTGTTTAGAGTATGTTGTAGCCATGTGAGTCGGGGGTGACCGTAGTTAGTTGCCTGTTGTGTGTTGTGCTACCAGTAGCCTGACGAATAAGTATGGTAGGGTGTTTGAAACCTCTTGGAGGTTGTTTGTTGTGGTTGGATATGAGGTGTGGTTTTGGGTGCATTAAGAATTATGTACGTCATGAGTTGTGCTATGTCTTGAGCCGTGCTATGTCATGAGCCGTGTGCCCCAAGATTGGGCATGGACGGGAGTATAGAGGATGGGAGCATAGTGGACAGAAGCGTAATAATCTTTGTATTAAGGTGTGTTAGAAAGTTTGGGCTTAGATAGTGTTTGGGAATGTCCCTTACCCTATGGGGTGTTGTTGGTAGCGATAGTGGTTTCAGGTAGTTTCGAGAGTCTGCTGATGACCCTTGAGTTTCTTCTGAAGCGTATTGCTAAGTTGCATCTTTTGATAGGAGTCGAGAGTTGTACGATGATGAGTATGTGGATTAGAAATGTTGTCGATGGATTAATTCTCGAGTGATGTACACATATGTATGGTGAGATGTATATCGGTGGTAGTTGTAACTATGGTGAATGATGATCCGAGATTGTTTGGGAAGTTTCACGGATAGGGGTTTTGTGGCTTGGGTTGTTGTTTTCAAGATTAGGAGACTATGTGGAATACATGGTATTTGGTAAGAAGGTGAGTGTGAGTGTGTCAGGTTTGTGGGGCATGTGATAGATGTTGTTAGGGTTGGTATATTGAAAACTATATTTTTAGTATTTAATTTAATTTTTAATAAAATTAATTTTTTATTTTCTGAGAATCTTTATGAGCAATGTATGCATATTATTTCTTCGTTATGCATGGATGTCTAATATTCTGCATAGTATTTAATCTGATGTGTAGAGTACGGTTTACACACAGAAAATTAAATTTTAGGTTCTTGTAGAATAGAAGTTTTATGTTAACAGTTTAGATGGAAATGGACATACCATCGGTACGACTGTGCCACAGAGTTTTAGTAGGCCTGTCTTGGTTACGGAGAACAGATAATAGCGTCGTCTATTGTTCTAACTCTCTGTGTCAATACACTTTGTGTGTATTGAACGGAACATTTGGGGTAATTAATTTTATACTGACTATATAAATTAATTCACACCCCAAAGGTTATTATGAATAGTGCTTATCCTCTTAATCCTGAAATAATTATTGATTTACATATATTTAATATTCATTGTTTTGATTCATTAGA
>JAULJZ010143568.1:0-10521 GCA_032270985.1 Heliamphora pulchella | reverse complement strand
TGATACCTGAAGATCAATTTGAAAAGTAGTTAGGGTGCCAAACCATTTGATCAATGGGTGTTGACACACTTGATATGCTTCAAGTATACTTTATCTTAAAAGTGTTTGACTTAATTTTCAATTAGGATCAACACAAAATATTCTAATTAAAAAATGCTGAAGTGTTTGAAACTTTTTGAGATAAAAGTCATTTTTTTTTGCTAAGGTGTCAATGTTGATTATTCAAAATGTATTAAGACTTTCATTTTAAAAATATAAAATATTATCCATTTAAAACCATTTATTCTTAGAAAAAGAATTATAAAAATCATCAAAATTAAATTAAAAATCCCTTGGCTAACATGATCATTGTTATATTCATATTTGGTTGAATAGTTTGAATAATGATTTAATTATTTTTTTTAATCACGAGAGTTGATCGTGATAGTTTAAACTTTTTTAGTTCGATTGTGAGTCTACGGGACATAAATTTTCGATGTAAAAGCTTTTATTTATTTTTAAATATTATTTAGAATATTTAAAAATATGTTTGAATATTCAAGAACACAAATATTATGCACTGGCGTAACCTGCGGCATCGACAGTAGTTTCGGGTCTTACGAGCCACGAATCATGGTAGTTTTTTCAATGGTTTGAAAATAGTTCTTTTTGGTAAGTTTCTGCAGATTTTATGCATTAAAAAAATTGCAACAAAACAGTTCAAATATCAACAAAAATTGGTAGCAAAAAATAGCACCAGCGGCGGCAGTTTTTGTCAGCCATTTGGGCCGTTTTTAGATGATTTTTGCGACGTTTTTGAGACTGATTTTGAGCAATTTTTTAGGCTGCTCGAAAATAGTCCAACACTATAAAAAAATCGGAGCAAAAACAGCTGGCGGTTCTGGCAGCGGCACTGGCCTGTTTGGGGCTATTTTCAAGGTTTGTTCGGGACTGTTTTTGAGATGTTCTTCAAGGCAATATGTTGCTGGATATTAGTGTTAAAAACAGGAGGAAATGGAAAGTAAAGCTACTATGGGAAAAGCCCAAACGGGTGGCAGTGCAGGGCAGCGGCAGTGCTGTCTTTGGCGGCCATCGAAAGTTGTTTTTTAAACTTTTTTCGAACCAGAATTTTTTCAAAAAAAAATAGTATTTTTTGAGATCTATTTTTCAAAAAAAATGGCGTCGAGAATGGAGTTCGGGAGAGGTGGCAAAAGCCTATTGATCATCATTGTAAAGAGGATTTCAGTATACAACCCTAACAGAGGATTTGACATATAAGTTTAGGACTACTAAGTTGAGAATTCGACTGGTATCTATAAGTTGTATTGTAACTGTTCGATTAGTTATAGTGTTTGATTCTTGAACTTGGTAATTTTTTACTTGTCTTGGGGTTTTTTATGTAAAAAATCTGTGTGTTGAGTTTACTTCTTCTAACTTATGTTCAACGTGGATGTGATTGATTAAAATACAAAATATTATTTTATGTCTAACGAAAAAGGAAATTATATTTTTTAATCACATTCTATAGTTTTAAAATTATTTTTACCATTTTAAAATGTTTCATAAATTATAAAATTATATTATTTTCAAGTATTAATCCATCGACTGTTTTAATAATTAATAGATGATTAAAGCTAAATCAGTTCATGTTTTGAAGTTAACTATTGTAGTGGTATGTGTAAACTAAAAATTAATAAAAAGGTGGAAAGACAGAGTTTTTTTATTTTTTATTTGTAGTTAAATAATTATTTAACTCTCATTCTCTAAGTGAGTATTCATTCAGATTTAATTGTGAAAATTTTTAAATAAGCAAAATATTATAATTACACTTTATTATTTTTAAAAATTAAAATTAATCCTGTGCATAACACGAGTTTATACAAGTTACAATTTTATATTCAAATATGTGATTATTTTAATTTCAATCTGTCGACTATTTTAACTTTAACTTTTACCTGTGTAATTTGGGCTCAATTATAAAATGCATAAAGGCACTGTTTGGGCCAAATTCTTAAATTTTTGCTTATTTTTGTTTTTTATGATCTTTTTTGGTTTTTTAACTAAATTTCTTTACTTTTTTAAATTGTCTCAATGAAATGAACTGAAAGATAAAAAAAAATTTAGCAAAAAACTAAAAAGTTCACTAAACAAAAAAAAAATAAGCAACATAAAATTTGGCTTATTGTCATATTTTGGCTTATTTTTATCTTTTTGAACTTTTTTTTATTTCTTGCTGAAAATAAATTTACTTTTCTAGCTTATCAAGGTGAGACGAGTCAAAAAAATATATTAACTTAACTAAATAATAAAATTAATTTACTAACGACAAAAATAATCAACGTGAAATTTTATAGCCAAATAATCAACATGAAATTTCGTCAAATGCACGTAGCCCACATTTGAGATAAATTTCATAGATTTTTTTCTTACTTTTTTTAAAAAAAAATTTTGACTAAATTTTTTTTATTTTTTTAAATTGTATTGAGAAAATGAACCAAAAAATAAAAAACTTTAATTAAAAAATAAAAAAAATTCAGTAAAGATGAAAGTAAACAACATAAAATTTATTTTATTGACTTATTTTGGCTTATTTTTGTCTTTTTTGAGTTTTTCTATATTTTAATAAAAAAGATTCACTTTTCCAGCTCGAACTCAATAAAAAGAGTCGAAAAGTATAATAATTTGACTAAACGATCGATAAAAAAATTTACTAAAAACAAAAATTAACTAATTAAAGTAAAAAAAATATTCAATTATTCCAAACGAGGCCTATTGTAGTTTATAATAGTCCAATGTTATTTTACTTGGGTTGATCTTAAAAATGATTTGTATTTTTGGCATCGTGATAAAACCATTCTATGGGAGGGATGAGTGCATCTGCAAGTGTGATCGTGCTGGCGAAAGTATATTTTGTGGAGGAATTTTGTGATCATTCAGTTATTTTTATTTTAGGCTCAAGTTCGTTTCAATGTAAAAATGTTTTTTTTTTATATAAAATATTTTTGTAAAAATATTTTTTTTTGTTTTTATTTTTTTAGTATTCGGTAGATACATAAAAAATATTTTCATAATAAAATTTTTTATTATTCGAGTGAAATAAAATATTTTTCATGATAAAATTATGAAAAATAATTAAATCTAGTCTGTTGTCTCAAGGAACTTTGTTACTGTTTTGAATAGCTTTTTCATGTAATTTTTTTCTTGACTATTTTTTTTGTCTTATTTGAGTTTTGGTTTTTAATTTTTTTTGCTCTATGTTTTTTACATTTTTGATTCATTATTATAAAACAAATCTAAAAATATATGTTGTTTTATCTAGAATTTAAAAAAATTCACTAAAAGGGAAAAAGCCTTAAAAAGCCCTTCATGGTCTTATATGGGTTTTTTCTCAAAATTTTCTACTAATTTTTTTTTGTTTTTTCTAGTTTTTCTAAGGAAAAGGTTTAAAAAATATAATTGTTTGAACAAATGTTAAAAAATTTCACTAAATACATAGTAAAGCCTTAAAAGATCTTGAAGTGGTTTTTTAAGACTTTTTTCATCT
Organism: Heliamphora pulchella; assembly: GCA_032270985.1. NCBI lineage: Eukaryota > Viridiplantae > Streptophyta > Magnoliopsida > Ericales > Sarraceniaceae > Heliamphora > Heliamphora pulchella. The sequence continues at coordinate 6,998 of JAULJZ010143568.1, read as the reverse complement.
TATATGAATTTTTTTAAAAAATTTTTTAGTCATTTTTTTATGTTTTTAATTTCTCATAACGAGATAAATATAAAATGTATCATTATTTTAACTAACGTAAAAATATTTCATTAAAAATTTTAAAAAAAGCCTTAAAAAAATTATTTTAAACAATAATTACCACAACCGTTGGCTTATGTATCTTTGTTTTAGAAATTGACAAAAAAAATCTACATATTTGAGACTGATTAGACTCAAGACATCTCTCTTAAAAAAATGAAAAATAACTTATTAATTTATTTAAAAGAAAATAATTTCATCTTATGGTATAAAATATTTTACTAAAAAAAATTATTACTTTATTTTTTTAACCAAACAGTGAAGAATAGGTAAAATATTTAATCAGATAATATTTTACATTGAAATGAATGAAGCCTTAATTTTAATGATGATAATTTAAATTTTAATTATAATAATCTTGGGCTTGATTATGATAATTTGAGATTCTACGAAGTGCATAATGTGCATTATTTTAACTTTAATTTTTTATTATTATAATATTGATTTTTATTATGACAATTTTAGGCTCAGGGATATTCTAAATTTGATAATTTAATTGTTTTAATTTTAATTTTTAGTTATTTTAACAATTTTTTAGTTATAAAATAATATATAATATACACTCAAATGACGAGCGCACTCTATAGTTTCTTTAGCGTGATGTAGCACTTTTTTTGAGTGGAGAGAAATGAAATTTAAATGCGGTCAACATTGGACCGTTCTGAATTTGGACTTTCTTATTAGCCGCCTAAAACGACCCATTTTTTTTTGTTTTTATCTAGAAGTTCGTACTGTGCGTGTGCACTCTTGATTCGAGTGTATATTATATGTATTTTTAAATAAACTTAAATTTATATAAGAAAAATTAAAGTAATTAAAAAAATTTATTTTAAAATAATTAGAAATCAATGTTAAAATAAGGATATATGATTTTAAAATTGTCATAAAAAATAACCAAAGTTAAAATAATTAGAACCTAAAGTTGCAATAATTAAAAGTTAATAGTAAAATATTCAAAGAGTGCATAATATCTGGTTAGGGTCCACACAGCAAAGCTTAAAATAATCACAATTAAGTTTAAAATTGTCACAATTAAAATAATAAAAAAACAAACATACTAAAATTTCCCATGGGTGTTTGCGTACCGCTTTAAAAGTCGCTTTTAATTTTTTTTTTATTGAGGCAAAAAATTGGGGGTGTTATTGGAGTAGTTGTACTTCATGCTATGAATGGTTGTACTATGAGTATTGTTACACTCGCACTCGAGGCATCTTGGGAGTCATATCTTGTACTTTTGGATAGTACCTTTATCATGGTTATTGGGGGTGTTATTGGAGTCGGTCACCCGCAATTTCTTGGATAGTACCTTTACCATGGGTTCGTCTTTAGTTTTTTTTCGGTATCTGTACCTTAGATTTTGGATTGACACTATCGAAAGCATCACGAATCTTAAAGTGGGAGCATCTGGTACAGTCAAATTTGCATTGGTCCCATTTGCGTTCGGTACAGCTGCATTGCACCTGTCCCCGACCCCACTCCATTGTGATTGAATAAAATAATTGGGGCATAAAGTCCGATGACGTGGTTATTATTCACAACGCGGCTCGATTGATGGCTTTAGTGTTCAATTTGTCCAATGAAGCCTATTCTCAAATTTTCAGCGTGTAATTTCGTTGGTCGATTTGTGGTTTATGGTCGAGTTGGGCATATGCATAACATTTTCTAATATTACATCATATACATTCTTGATATAACTTATACTTCGCCTGCACACCATGCTTGTATGATTTAGCATAATTTGCTTTTAAATCCTCCTTTTATTTATTATATAAATGCAATAGTATTTTTATGGAATGTGTTTGGTGAATTCGTGCCTTGAGTTAGATTAGTAAGATTTAGAGTTTTTCTTCTAGACTCCAGCTCACGGCGTTAATGCCACAGGTGAAGAAGAAGGGTTGCCTTACAAAGAAGAGTTTACAAAACAGGTTGAGTATCAAGAACACGATGACCCAGGGGAGGCTTAATGGATACGGAAGCATCTTTAGTTAATTTTTGTTGTTGCGTCAAGATATTCCTTGTTTTATCTTTTGTAATCATACATTGGATGACTGTAATATCGATCTTTTCTGAACTTACCGAGAAAATTCGATATAATAGTTAATGATTATGTATGAATAAAGTGTTAGTATAATCCTTATTATACCTATATGTATGTCTTAACGTGCCCGAGAGCCCAAAAGTCCCAAATATAGAGAGAAAGAGGGAGAGAGCTTGGGTCTCAACATTAGAGGAAAGAGGAAAGCAAGAGAGGGAGAGAAGAGAGAGGATCAGGTGAGGGAGCGGAGGGAAGAGAAGGAAGCTTTGTTTAGAAGTTTTGGCACGAATGACAAAGCCACCCACCATGCATTGCTCAACAATAACCCCCATGTATTCACGATGTATTTAACTCATACAAAAAATTTAAATTGTCCCAAAATTAATATTAATTTAAAATTTTTATTTTCGAAAACTACCTAAATTCAAAATTATCTCTGAATTAAATTTTTTGGGCCTCCGCACACACAGGCGAGTGTAACTGTAGACACCCCAATTTGACCCCGCCTAATTTTAGGTGAATTCGATGATGAAAACAGTTGGAATGATATCTCTGTGCGATCCTCTAAAAATTATCTAAACTCGGTAATTGAACCCAATCATCAAAACGTTCAAACCAATGAAATTATGTTGAAACCACCAAAAACTTGCTATGCAAGTTATTCCAAATGTGGCGACCGCCATGTTCATTGAGGTGACCGCCAATAGAATCTCTTGAAAACCCTAACCAAAAGTGGCGACCGCCACCTCCAACCTGGCGACCGCTAACTTGAATTGTGGCGACCGCCAATAGAACCTTGTGGAACCATTTTGAACATGGCAACCGCCAACTCATAACATGGCGACCGCTAATTCCAAATGGCCTGACATGCCACAGAATGTGGCAGTATCTTATTGGTTGAAAAATTCGATAAATACCGTACCCCAGCGCACATTTTCAGGACATAATTTTAGAGAGAGGTTTAGTGAGAGAAGTCCTGCCGAGTCGTCGAGCAATCCGAGCCCCGACGCCGAAACCCTGTCGAAGTACCGAGAGCCAAACCTCTGACACCCTAACTTGGATATCGAGGATTGGATCATTGGCACAATTTCCTGACTTGAGGATTCTTTAGTAATCCAGGTACCTTGTTTGGATCTCCGATTCTTCTAACTCTATTTCCTATCTTTTGGAGCAATCGAGTTAAATTCAATTTCAATTCTCATATTTTTTTCGTTCATATAGTTAATTTTGTTTGTTATTTAATTTGCTTCATGAAATTTAACAACTTTAATGAATTTCTCAGTTCACACATCCACACTAAGCACATTGTCTTTTTTTTATAATTATTTCATCAATTTAGTGTTAATATATTTTGACAATTATAACTTATTGATATTGTTAATTGTTATAATAATGTACTTACATTTATGTGGATGTAGTTGTCAATATTACATTCACATTCAAGTTAAATAGTTGTAATTAATTTCTTTTATCTTTTTTTAATATTAGTTTAATTTTTTTACTAGTATATTCTATTTTCTTTTATTTTTCTTTTAATATAGTTTAATTTTCTTGTAATGTCCTTTTTCTTTATAATGTAGACTTTTCTTTTCAATTTACTATTTTCTTTTCTTTTCCTATAATATTAGTTTAATATTTCTTTATTTTTAAGCATTAGTTTAATGTTCTAGTATTTATTTTCTATCTTCCTTTTTCTTTCTTTTAATAGTAGTATAATTTTTTTTCTAGTATTTTATTTTATTTTCTCTTATTATTAGGTTTAATTTTCTTATAATATTTCACTTAGTATTTCTTTTCTTCTTCTTATAAAGCTCAATTTATTTTTTCTTTTTCTATAATTTTATTTTCTTTACATGGTATGTCTCTTTTATTTTGTTAAACCCAAAAATTATAAAAAGTCTTTTAAGTGCAATTTTCTTTTCTTTTCTTTTGTTTTCTTTTATTTTCTTCTATTCCATTTTAAAAAAATATAAAAAGTGAATAGTTAGCTTTTCCTTTATTAGTTTAATAGTATTTTCTAACATTTTTATTCTTTAGTCTCTTGTACACTTTTTGATAATATGTCCATTTTTAGCGTATTTAGTGCTAGCAATTTTTAGCATTTTTGCTTGTTCTTTTATTTGAAATCATGCTAGTTTAGGTTGTTTAAATAATATTACATGTGGGTTTGCTCTCTGTACCCTTTAGTTAGAAATTGCATACCGTATGACTTAGAACTTTTATTTTGATACTTGTTTTATTTGGCGTTCTATATTCCTATGTTATGTATTTTCATTATTTAATTTTGGATGTTCCCTCTTTGCCTCAACTTTTTTTATTTGCATGTATTTGAGAAATTCTATTAAAAAATCAATGATAATTAGTAGATGTCAATCTTACGATTGGGCGAACGGGGTACCTAATACCTTTCCGGATTCGTACCTTAACCTCTGAACCTTTTTTATCTGGTTAAACGTTTTAAAGATTAGTAGCCATTTTTATTTTTCTTAGTTTTTCTCAAAAACTAAGTGGCGACTCTATTTTTAACAAAAAGGAGTTTTCAAAATTTGGCTTCTAAGGTGTTAAAATATTTTTCAAACATTTTTGATTTTTTTTTATTTTTGATCATTTTTAAAATTTCAAAATCCCGGCACCACAGTATTTTTTGGGAACTCTGCTGGGGACTGGTTTATAAAATCAAATAAGAGAGTTAGACTTGAAAATATCATCGATTTTTAATAAGAATTTTTCATTTGTATTTTCGCATGCATGTGCATTATTTTTGAAACCCTCATGCTTGGTCGACCTGATACCCTGAACGTTCATCCATTTCGGGAATTGTTAGGAAGGCGGGGAAGCGTTACTGATTGTACGCTTTCATAGGTGTAGTAAAAGAGTTCAGACGTACCGTTTGACCATACCCTGCACCACTCCAAGCATGTGAGGTATATACCAGACTCTATTCAGAAAGTACCCTGTTCGATTGACCAAAATCGACCTTTTGCATATAGTAGCTTACAACTCTCCATTATGTGCTGTTAACCCTAGTAGAATTATGTGTTTTGTTAATTATATGTCTTGATTGTGTTTGTTAGGATTGTTTGTTTGGCTTAGGATAGGTCCTTTTTCGGGTTCGACTCAAATTTTCTCTGATCCTTTCATTAGGTTAGCTTTTCATCTTCGGGTTCTTAATCGGGCTTTGTTCTTCACCTTGCTTGGTTTTCACACTGTAGTTTTTTTCTTGGGGTCATGCCCATGTTTTGTTTTGACGCCATTAGGATAGTTCCTCTCTCTTTCGGGTTCTTTCTGGGTTGTTGGTTCCTCTTCCATTGTTGTGTTAAGCTCGCTTCCTTCGAACCATTGTTATACCCGTGTGAGCTAGTTCTGTTTCCTACCGTTATGCTACCCATTTTTTTCATAGAAATCTAGATTAAATCGGTCTTTTGAGAATTAGAACTATTTTCTTATCAGAGTGCTGCCCGTTTCTTTGTTTAGATATACCTTCTCCTTAGAATTTGATTAATCTTCTCCTTAGTTGTCATCTCGGGTCGTCCTATTGTTATGCTTGCAGTATGAGCCCAGCAGGGGCATTATTTCAGTTTTAGTGGTTATCTGCTTATGAGTTGCTATTTCGGGTATCTGGGATGTTTTCTATCTGTCGACAGAATTCTTGTTCGAGAAGTGTTTGATACTAGTTATTCTGCTCTTGGGATCCAAGTTTTCTTTGGGTCTAGGTCATTGAGTCGGGAAGATTACAGCTGACACGTGTCTGGGTGAGATCTGGGTCAGGCAGACTCTATAGAATATCTAAACAGTCGACTAAAATAGAAGAGAATGAGGTGTACTTGACAGCTCTGATGAGAGCTATTACTGAGATACAGAGAGCTGTAGAGCAGTAGACCCAAGCTCAAAACCCATGCCAGGTGCAAATCTGGGCAATTTCGGCCCGTCTACCAGGTGCCAACGGATAGCCGAAAGATACAAACGAGAATGGTGAAGACTTCTGGAATGATAACCAAGGACAGGAGGCACCTCAAGTCGTCACACCACCCCGGGTTTCCCGACATATCCCGGTGGAAGAAGAGATCACAGCCTAGTCTAGGAAATTCGCGCTGGCAGAGAAGATTGATAGAATGGAGAAGGTGTTGAGAAATGTCAAAGGTGTAGAAGAGTACATACTGGATGTGGGCAGTTTATGTTTATTCCCAGATGCCAAACTATCCAAAAAATTCAAAATGCCTGAGATGGAGAAGTTCGATGGCATCGGAGATCCCCAAATTTATCTGAGAATGTACGTTGGAACTCTTTCCCTCATGGGGATTGACGATCAGCTTAAGGCCTAATTGTTCCACTGATCACTTTATGGGGCAGCACAAAAGTGGTTTCTTTTCCTAGAGATGACTAAAACTAGAACATGAAAAGATATAGCTACGGCCTTTATTAGTAAATATAGCTACAACGTCCAGTTGGACGTAATAACCAAAGAGCTAGAGATGACTTGCCAGGAGAACCAGGAATCGTTTGTGGATTTCCTGACCCGGTAGAGGGATAAAGCCACCAAGATGATAAACTGGCCCACTGAGAAAGAACAAGTGAGAATGGTGGTAAAAAATTTGCAGTCCCCTCTAAAGCGTTATCTCATCACACAGCCTCTCTCTACCTTTGAACAGCTATTTAACGTTGGCGTGCAGATCGAAGACGCTATTCAGTCTGGAGATATTAAGAAAGCAGAACCTAGCCAGAAACTGAGAAGGACCTTCCCTGCAAACAACCAAAATCAGTCTGTTGTTACCAACCTTGTGTCACGTTCGAACGAGGTAAACCTCCTGAACCTTTCCTCCTCTACCCAGCAGCCAGGTCACAATCAGCAGGTGAGCAACAGTCA
>JAULJZ010143557.1:0-10521 GCA_032270985.1 Heliamphora pulchella | reverse complement strand
GAAATCATCCTTCATTCTTTTATACCGTTCTCTTATCTCTTCCAATCCATTAATCCATTAATTCTAAATCATTCAAATACATATATCTATATGTAAATATAGAGATATGGAAATACATAAGAACTTACATGGGTGAAAGATCAAACGATGGGGTTACTGTGAGAGTGGCGGTGAGCGACGGCAGGATTATTGGTGGTGTGGACGAGTGGTGGTGAGTGGCGGTGGCAATCAGTGAAACGGTAGTGTGAGAGGCGAGTGATGGTGGCAATGTGCAAGGGCATGAACAACGACGGCAATCGGCGGTGGCGTGAACTGAAACGACGACAATCGGCGGTGGCGTGAGTGACGACGCCAATCAGCAGTGGTGTGAGCAGCGGTGGCGTGAGCGGTGGATTGAGCCTGAGGAAAGACCTAGCGCCGCTATACGATTTGAGGGTTAACTGATATCGGGGGGAGAGGGACGAATAGCAATATTTAAATATGCTTCACTTATTTTTAATCTCATCCATAAATAAAACTAAGATCAAATAATTAATTTATTATTTTATTTTTTTAATAACTGAGATAAAAAATACATATAATTTCAGTTTATTTGACAAACCGAGATTAAATATTTTTTTAATTTTTTTAATCACGTTTTAATAAGAAACCGAGATTGTTTTAATTTTTTAAGTGAGATTTTTATTTATTATTGTAGTAGTATAGAGTTAAGGAATGAGCAAGGAATCCACCATGGAAGAGACAAGAGAGCTCAAGGAAGCTCCATCAACACCCCTAGGGTTTCTATCCCAAGTTAGAGAGAGAAGGAGATGAGGGGAATGAGAGAAGTGTGCCCTAATTCCAAACTTAAAACACCCCTCTCTCACAGACCGCTCGATTGGTCTCAAGACCGATCGATCGGTCTCTCGCTAGAAGGCACTCCAGGGAAAGAAAACGTATACATGATCTAATTTTTATTCCAACGCCTCAAGACTCGTTCAACCAACCCACAATAATTATTTTCATGCATAATTAGGCATATAATTATCATCAATAATCATTAAGATGATTAAATTTTAATTCTCGCTCACAATTAAATATTTAACCATTTTTCACCAAAATTCCCACACAGTTTAATTAATCATTTCAAAATAAAAGGGACCGGTCCCTACAACCTCCCTCATTTAGGAAATTTCATTCTGAAATTAGACATACATCAAGAATCAAATAACTCGGGGTACTTCTCACGAACTCCTGACTCTCGCTCTCACGTAGCTTCCTCAACACTATGATGAAGTCACAACTTTTACATATGCAATGGTTCTTCTTTGTAGGACTTGTTTTTTGATGTCAAGAATCCTCACCGGTCTCTCCTCGTAGGTTATGTCGTCCTCAACCCTCAACTCGATCTAATCTAACATATATGAAAGGTTCAACTCATACTTGCGCAACATGGACACATGGAAAACGTTGTGCATGGATGCTAACTATGGTAGTAAGATAAGACGGTAGGCCATCTCTCTGATCTTATCAAGGATCTCAAACAGTTCAATAAAACGGAGTGATAGCTTTCCACTCTTCTTGAATCTCATCAAACCCTTCTGTGGCGAGACCTTCAAGAACACATGATCTTCTACCTCAAAAGCCAATGGTCTCCTTTAGTCTGTATAGCTTTTCTGTAAATTTTGGGCGGTCACTAAACATTTACAGATTGTGATGATCTTTTTTGTGGTCTTATACACAAGCTCAGGTCCCAACACGGCCATCTCACCAACATCGGCCCAACAAATAGGTGACCTACAAGGCCTACCATACAACGCCTCATAAAGTGCTATCTCTATACTCAATTGGTAACTGTTATTGTAAACAAACTCCACTAACGACAAACGGTCCTCCCATGACCCGCAAAGGTCTAGAACACGCGCTCGTAACATATTCCCAAGTATATAAATGGTGCACTCTGACTGGCGATCTACTTAGGGATGGAAAGCAGTATTGAGAAGTAGGTTCGTTCTCATAGCTGACTGCAAACTCTGTTAAAAGCGCAAAGTGAAACGAGGGTCTCGGTTTGAAACGATAAATATCGAAACTCCGTGGAGTTTAACAATCTTGCTCACGTACAACTTGCTAAGCTAATCAATAGAATCTGTCATGCGGATATGAAAAAAATGCACGGACTTGGTCAATCTGTCCACTACAACCCAAACGACGTCATGCCCCCTTGGCAACCTCAAAAATCCCAAAATAAAATCCATAGTGATATTCTCCCACTTCCATTCTGATACTAGCATAGACCCATCGGTCTCTAATACTCGGCCTTCATTTGCTGGCAAGCAAGGCAACGTGAAACGAAGAGTGCGACATCCTTCTTCATGCCCCTCCATCATAACTGTCTACGCACATCATGATACATCTTGGTGTTACTTGGATGCACTGCAAGACGAGAGTGATGGAACTCACAAAGCATGTCATCACGACATGACTCCGGCACAAAGATCCTTCCTGCATATCTTAATCTCTGACTGGGGTGGATAGTCCTCTCCTTGGCATCCTCGCCACTTAGGGTTCGCTCTCGAAACATCAGGCTCTCTGCACCTGACTATTGAGCCTCCACAACGAGGTGAATAAGGGTGGGTTGAGAAACCACCATGAACAAGGTAACACCGTCATCGAACTCACCAAATTGCAGGTCATACTCGTCGACCTCTTCGAGCATACTCCATTTTCTAACGGCTACGTGACCCAACGAGCTCAAAAATTTTTGACTAAGGGCATTGACCACCACATTGGTCTTGCACGGATGATATTGTAGATCAAAATCGTAATCTCTTAAAAACTCCATTCATCTCTTCTGACACAGATTCAGGTCCTTCTGCAAGAACAAATACTAACACTTCAAAGTGTTCTCCATACTAATAATGCCTCTAGGTCTTTAGAGCAAAGATCACTGCTGCGAGCTCCAAGTCGTGTAGGATAGTTCTTTTCATGAATCTTCAACTGCCTCGACCCGTAGGCAACCACCTTGCTCTGTTGCATCAACACGCAATGCAACCCTTCGTGCGATGCATCACAATACCCGACGTAGCCAAGTCATCTTTCTGGTACAATCAAAATAGGTGTATTGGTCAGCTTTTCCTTCAAGGTCTGAAAGGCGAGCTCACAACCATTGGTTCACACGAACTTAATTCATGTCATATGTGCTACAAGCCTAGAGAAGTCATTCACAAATCGCCGATAGTAACCCGCCAAGCCTAAGAAGCTCTGAATCTCAAATATGTTCTTCGGTCTCTCCCAATTCATCATCTTTTCTATCTTGGAGGAGTCCACTGTCACCCCATATCTCGAAACCACATTCCCCAAAAACTTGACCTTGGGCAACCAAAACTTACATTTGTCATACTTAGCGTACAAACGATGTTCTTGCAATAATTGTAGAGTAACACGAAGATGCTCCTCATACGCCTCCTCCAATGGTGAATAGATAAGAATGTCATCTACAAACACTACCACAAACCTATCGAGGTACGGGTGAAAGATACAGTTTATAAGGTTTATGAACGTCGCCGACTCGTTAGTCAGTCCAAATGGCATGGCTAGGAACTCAAAATGCCCATAACGGGTAGGAAAAGCCGACTTTGAAATGTCCTCTTTCTTGACTCGCAACTGATGGTAATTCGATCTCAAATCTATCTTAGAGAAGCAACATGAACCCTTCAGTTGGTTAAACAAGTCGTTGATACGAGGCATAGGGTACTTATTCTTAACGGTCACGTGGTTCATTTTATGGTAGTCAATACGGGGCCCGCTATGTAACAGTGCATTCTATAACCTGCTGCGACTAATGCCTTATTCTCGGTTATTAGCTGATGGATAGGTCACCCAATCTATGCAATTTTTTAATTTTTCACCGAGAAGCTATTCAAGCCCAACTTAAACGGTCCATAGATCCAAAATCAATCCTTTTTATTTCATCGTATCACAAATCTCAACACGAGTCCAACCCAAACATGGTTCCTTTTGTCAATACCCAACACACATAGGGTTAACAACAATCGTATGTTCTTAATTTTATAAGTTTCACATATTTGGTTTTAATTAGCTTAAAACCCCAACCAACACCTTGTGGTTTCCAAAAACTCAACCAATTCATTTGGTTTATTCAAAACCCCAACCCACCATCATATCCCTTTCATATATCATCAAATTCATGGTATTTATGCTTGTAATATGGTTTTCACAACCCCAAATTTCCCAACTCATTACGCAATTTCATCATTGAGTCCATTAATCCAAAACCCCCCAGTTTTTCAAAGGTTAACTCAAGAACCCAACCTTAACTTCTCACCTTTTAATTTCAACCATATCCAATAACAAGAAGTTAAAATCATCTACAAATTCAAGATTTAACATGCTTTAACATTAAACCCTAGTCTAGGATTTCAAAAAACATAACTTTCATGCTTTCATGTATATATTTTTAAATATACAACTCATATCAAACAAACATTCAAGGATAGTCATATATCCTATCTCTTGGATGATTATACTACAAGAACCAAGCCTCTAGCAAGCTCCAACAAAGAAAATCACCAACCAAGGGATGAGAAGGAAGCTTTCGACGTCTAATGTGATCTTCCAATGATGTAGAGCCAAGGAATGAGTAAGAAATCCACCACGAAAGAGACAAAAGAGCTCAAGGAAGCTCCATCAACACCCCTTCTATCCCAAGTTAGAGAGAGAAAGAGATGAGAGGAATGAGAGAAGTGGGCCCTAATACCGAACTTAAAACACCCATATGTCACAGACTGCTCGATCGGTATCAAGATCTATCGATCGGTCTCTCGCTAAAAGGCACTTCAAGGAAAAAAAAAACGTATACATGATTCAAATTTTGTTCGAACGCCTTAAGGCTCATTCAATCAATCCACAATAATTATTTTCATGCATAATTAGGCACATAATTATCATCAACAATCATTAACATGAATAAATTTTAATCTTTGCTCACAATTAAATATTTAATCATTTTTCACCAAAACTCCCACACACGGTTTAATTAATCATTTCAAAATAAAAGCGATCGGATGCCTACATAGCTTATATCTAAAATTAATATTAGAAATCTAAAAGTTATTAGCAGTAACTTTTTCAAACACCCCTATAGATATTAGAGTAATTTTTGATCTCTTACTGATATAGGATGAGATATCATGATATGACATGTAGGTGGATCAACTCATCAAGTTATTATTGAAATAGGATCCACACAAGAAAAAGTACTTGGATCATGTATTTGGATTAATAAAAATGTGCAAAAGTTCTATTTGACTTTGCTATAGCCTAATTAATTACGTAACGCTCTTGTTGCATTGCCTATGTTTTTTTTCTAGTAAAATTGTGGATAACAATCCATTAACAAATACATAATAGTGCATTAGCTTGTAGTGTGTATTGTGAGGGTTGTATACTAAAAACTATGAATTTTGTTGGTTTTAGTATTTAATTTTATTTTTTTAATAAAATTATTTTTTTATTTTATGAGAATCTTAATGAGTAATATATGTAATATCATTTCTTCAAATGTTATGCATGGTTATCATTTATTTTGTACAGTATTTAATTTGGTGCGTAAAGTTCGGCTTGCACACAGAAAACCAGATTATAGGTTCTTACAAAATATAAGTTTATGTTTCACGGTTTAGATGGAATTGGACAAACCATCGGTACGACTGTAGCACACAGTTTTAGTAGACATGTCTTGGTTACGAGGAACAAATAATAGCGTCGTCTATTGTTTCGACTCTCTGTGCAAATACACTTTGTGTATTGAATAGGACCACATTGGGGTAACTAATTTTATACAGATTATATAAATTAATTCACACTCTAAGGTTATTATGAGTACTTATACTTTTAATCTCGAAATAATTATTATTTGCGTATATTTAATATTTGTTTTGATTCATTAGAGAGTGCGATCTTTTATGGGTCAATAGTTCCGGTGATATGGATAATGGTATTAATTATATAGTGAATATTAATTATTGATGGAATCCACATCCCGATTGTTTGGAATTGATGATACCCCTTTAGAAAGCTTATAAGTTTTGACAGAGTCAAACTCTGCAGGTATATTTAATTATCCGACCGGCAAATAAGTTAAGCGGAAGAGATTAAGAAATTTTAAGAAGTCAATTAAATTAAATTGTCAGAATTAAATTTAATTGGCGGATATCGAAAATCTTAACGTAGGGAGATGAGTTGAGCATTTAATAACAAGAGCTCAATGCAATTGGTTTTGAAATTATGGCTAGAAGTGCAGTTACAATTTTTTAGTGGAATGAACTGTAATTTAGTATTTTATGAAAATTGTAGAAACCGTTATGTCACGCCCCGACTCCCGGGTCACGTGAACACCACTTGATAACTCAACATTACCGAATAACCGAGGAGACTTTTTCTATAAAACTCTATCTATGGTTTGAACCTCCTTTAAAAAATAACACACTGAATCCAAAAAATTTACCGTTTCTCGAACTCTACCTCAAAATATTCTAAGTATATTTTCCAAAAATTTCGGCAAAATTTCCTCTGTTTTTCGGACTATCCCAAATTTTCCTGTAAACCTGTCAAACTCAATCCACAATATATATTCAGGGACCGCCTGGATCTCAAATCCCAAACTCTAATTAAGCTAACCATATAGATTAATTCAACCATGTATCAACATACTACATTCAATCCAAGAATTGAATTATATATCCTAATCCCCTTTAAATCACAACTCATTATCCTACCATTCATGTTACCTTCACGTAAATAGATTCCCAAATAAAACAAACGTACTAAATTATGATTCGAAACCGCTTTCGATAATTTAATTACATCACAATAAATAACCAAAAACAAAAAAATGTACCGGGTCACTACAACCTTCCCCCCTTGGGGAATTTTGTCCCCGAAATTCAATGCTCGTTCTAGAAACCAAAAGTCTTTCTAGTAATCTCTTACAATTTCCTTTCTAAGAACGTCATTTTATTTTATCACACTCTACCATGTCAATCCTAATCACCAAAATTTGATCACTTGCCACCTTTAGTTTCCAGGCTTTACCCTCATTCAAGACCATCAATTTCATCGCATCCCACATAATACGTTCTACTTGACTACAAAGTTTCCTAAAAGAACACTCTTCACTGACAGGCAACTTTATTCCTAGTCTTTTGGCACTCCTCACAAATCTCTTGTAGACTTAGGTTCTGGCTTATGAATATGACTAAGAAGGTTAACATTCAACTCAAAGCTTTTATGCACGCTTTGCTACTCCCTATATCCCCTATACTCAACTAAAGATTTAACATTTTCTCGGCAAGACTTACTCTCACAATTATAATCATTCATATACAATATTACTCGACAGTCACCAAGATTATTCTTATAATTCAATGTGGAATATGGTGCCTCTTTCATTACTTCTCATGATAAATTATTACTCAAAGAAGAGTCAAGGACTATCTTATGCGCTGAATTTGCCTTGGCAGTGCAGCCGACACACCAACTGGTTCACTTAACAACGAAGAACTCTCAATTTCTAGCTTAACCCTATACTCAAATTGAATAATTAAATCACTTCATACGTTTCTGACAGTACCACCATAACAGATAACAATCTCGCAAAAGATGTCTATTCAAGAAAGTTTCAAGTTCTACTAACATTCTAGATGAATGAACAATTACTTCTCTATCAGAGATACAATGAGCCATCTCTTGATATGGATTCAATTCATGAAAAAGACATCTTGTCACCAATCCAAATTTCTCAATCTTATAGAAATCATTTAAGCTTTCAAGATGCTTAAGACACATAGTTGTTACTCCTCAGTTTATTCCATAGTTTTAGAACAAAGTCCATCAACAAACATAATAAAAGACTTAATTACTTTCGTACTCCACTAACATCAGGATTTAATTGTCGTATTACACACTAAAATAATCAACCTTTAGCTCCTAAGTTCAAATCTTTAATCATCAACCCCGACTCTCATCACACCATAGCTACAACTTAACTCCCACCTCATAGTCATAACCTTCCTGTAGTAGATCCTATAATCCTAGCAAAATTTAAATTCAATCCAACTCTTTCTTCTCCAAGGATATTTATAAACTTTTTTCGAATCCCTAACATTCAATAATCACCTAACACAAAAGTCACAATCAAACAAACATTCACATACCGAGGTGAATCTCTAGAAATGACACGCCAATCCGAGTAACTAATCTAGGTTTCTCGTAGAAAGAACGTCGGCCACACGCTTTTCTATTTCGAATCCCAGAATAGTTAACTGGACGCCCAAAGGCAAGTCATATCACTCCCAAGATTCAACCTCTATGCACACATAAACACATAGCACTTGCAAGACAATTCATTCACATACCCATGCAAGCACACAATTCATGCAGTGTAGTGGTGCCTGTAATCATTAAATAACTCCTACATAAAGACTACTATCACCCACAGCTCATAGGTATTCGAACCTATAGCTCTGATACCATTCTGTCACGCCTCGACTCCCGGGTCACGTGAACTCCACTTGATAACTCAACGTTACCGAATAACCGAGGAGTCTTTTTCTATAAAACTCTATCTATGGTTTGAACCTCTTTTTAAAAAAAACACACTGAATCCAGAAAATTTACCGTTTCTCAAACTCTACCTCAAAATATTCTAAGTATATTTTCCAAAAATTTCGGCAAAGTTTCCTCTGTTTTTTGAACTATCCCAAAGTTTCCTATAAACCTGTCAAACTCAATTCACAATATATATTCAGGCACCGCCTGGATCTCAAGTCTCAAACTCTAATTAAGCTAACCATATAGATTAATCCAACCATATATCAACATACTACATTCAATCCAAGAATTGAATTATATATCCTAATCCCCTTTAAATCACAACTCATTATCCTACCATTCATGTTACCTTCATGTAAATAGATTCCCAGCTCATCATATTTACATAAAAAAAAAAATCACTCTTTTCCGTCGAAACTTTTAAAGCAATCACTACAATTTCCTCATACATAGTAGTATAAGTTTTTACATAAATGAAAATTTGGGATATAAATTACTGTCTTCAAGTTTTCATAAAAATCAACTTCATGCCGCGTCTCATCCTTTACGCTTAGCCTGTAAAATGTTTGGTACAATAAACATGATCCGAAACTCGTAGGATAAAGACTAAAACAGTGCAATGCATGATTTGTGAGGTGTGGATGGGCAAGATATTATGCCATCACTTTCATTTACTCATCTTATTTATTTTTTTAATTCACATACACTTCCAGTTTACATAAATTTCAAAAATAATATAAATTCATTTAGACTTCTTGGCTTCAAATTCACTTAACTCATCCACTTAGTTTGTCTGTTAATTATTTCCACGTTATAGTATCATTAGACTCGCTTCAGCGTTTTAATTTATCTATTAAATTTTCATTTCCATTTTCTCTTTAATTAGTTACCAACTACTAATGCACTCCTTATTCATCATATACCGCAAATTTTTCTTTCCATTCATCAGTTCTTTATTTACTCTATCATTTCATTCCCATTCAAGTTCTTCCTCATTTTTATTATCCTTACTTGTTCTTTTACTTAGTTCGTCTTCTATTACTTCGTATCTTTTATTATCAATAAACCACATCTATTATTATCAATTAACCCACTTCTTTTTTTTTTGTATTCAAACATTAAGCTTTCAATACTTCCCTTTGTCTTTTTCTCACATTAATTATACATTCTCTTTAACATTCTTTAATTTTTGTTTTTACTTTTATTTTCTCCTAGTCAATTATTCAACTATTAATTCAACTCTTATCCATATTAAAAATATTATTTTCTTTTCAAATTCTTTAATTCTTATCCCACGTTTCACTTTCAATTTAACAAACCAAATACTGAACCGATGTAGGGTGCAGCTTATAAAAACCCCTCCCTATTCTCCCAATAGGCTACGCGAAGCCATTGGTGAATAGATAGATCTATAACTCACCACTACAATCCCGTTTTACGGACCTCAGCCGAGGGAACACGGTATCCAAATCCGTTTTACGGGGGCTAACCCGAGGGAACACAGTACCCAGCTTGCGCAAGTTTCCATTCTTTCACCACGGAGCTAGTCAAGCCAAACTTATCACATCCATATCAATCATCCTCGGTTCAACATTTGATTCATTATATTATTATCCATTGACAACTGGGAGTCCATCTCCCCAAAATCCACTTTTATTAGCACACGTTCTCAAATCACATTTCTTTAACCAGTATATCATTCCATTTTCCATTTCCGTCACATAAGTTTCCAATAATGCTTTAAAACATTACCATTTAGATTCCAAAATTTATTAAACCACAAGTCTCAACACATTTTCATAATCATAAATTATCGAACCATGATCATTGATCGTTGCATTCAACTCGTTATTCTCATTTAATATTTCACAACTCGGATTATCTATTATTATTTTTATTTATTAATATATA
>JAULJZ010143546.1:0-10521 GCA_032270985.1 Heliamphora pulchella | reverse complement strand
GTTTAAAAACAATAAATTATGGGTAATCAACAATCAAAATTCAAAGATGCGAAACTACTACACCACATTTAACAAAACATTAGTTGTAGTGGTAAATACTTGCCAAATACATCTCAAGAAAAATTCTTATATACATTAGTTTTAAATTGTCAAAATACATCTCAAGACCAATAACAGGCATTGTTAGTTTTATATTTTCAAAATGCATCTCCACAAAAATCCTTATATTCGTTAGTTTTAAATTTTCAACTGCACTAAGTTTGATTCTTTGTTGATCATATTCAGCTTGTTAATTAGGAGTATCAAAGATGAAATCCACTTGGTGAGCTTTCCTACTTCATTTAGAAATTAACGACTCAATTAGAGTCATGGGTTTGTTGAAGAGAAAATGAGCTTCTTATTTCTATGTTTTCTGTCTCTTTTTTGAAAAAGGAACATTTGCAAGTTTTCTTAATAACATACCTTTGGATTGATGAGTTAATCCGCTATAATCATCTCACAGGTTTTATATTACTCAGGATCCTCTAGGAATCTAAGCATTCGATGGTATGAATGTATTAGGCTTCCATCTCAAAACTACTTATAAGAGTAAAGTGAAGTAGACATTTAAGGGCTCACAACTTCAAACTTCTCCCTGTTTGCCTCGACATATGCCTCAAGTTCTGAAAATTTTCCACGGCCATAACAATTCACCAGCTCAATATAGGGCTGCCATTGAGAGAACAAGAAACATAATAGACTAAAATTTACTTGGTAGTGGTCATAGCTTAAAATGAATATACACACAATATTTAACAATTTTAACGAAATGAATCGAGATAATTTAAAAAATTTAACATAAAGATGAAAAGTTCACTACAAAATAAGCAACAAAAAAATTTGATTTATTAGCTTATTTTTTGTTTTTTACAATGTTTTATATTTTAAATAAATTCTTTTATATTTCTATTAGCAATCCCAAATTTAAGTTAAAACTTTACTTGTGTTTTCACTTTAATATAAGAAAATATAGGAGCCACTGCTTCCCAAGTTCTATACCCATTTCTTTTCCCACTCTTTAGATGAACAAACACTTAGCATTTGTAATTTTGAAGTATTTGGTTGATTTACTATGTGTTGTCCGTTGCTTTCAAAACCAGTCAAAATATTATGTAATGGCAGTTATGTAATGGTTTAATTGGTGCCCAAACATCTTTAAATTTGAAGTTTTTGGTCGGATTTCTATGTGTTGCCCAATACTTTAAAAAGCCAGTCAAAATGTTATTTAATGCCGTTATGTAATGGTTTTATCCCATTAGAATCTTATATAGGTTGATTTTTTACTAGGATACATTTCACAAAGTAAAATAGTAATGTGGACATTATGGAAGCGTACGTGTAAGCTGCATAACGGCCCCTTTTCAATTGGCACATGAAAAAAAAAAGGGCTTAAATCTTTTTTTCTGTTTCTTTGGTTGAGATGAAAATCTTAGCCTCTGAAGCAGTGGGAGATCGTGAGATATGTAATCCTATGGTTAATAAAATACAAAAAAAAAAATCATTGCTTGTATGTAGAATTTCTAGACTGAATGGAAGTTTCTTTTTCCTTTTCTTTATTTTATTTTCTTCTCTCTAAAATAAGAAAAATAAAATCACTTTTTCTCGGTTGATTGAAGTGGTATTTATGAAGAGTAACCTCTATCTACTTGCTAGTGGAAGAGTTAAATTTTCATTAATCAACCTACCTTTCTATATTATGCACTACATTAAATTGTAATACCTCTCAAAAATTGCATGCGTGATTTGTTGATTGATTAAACTTCTTTTATTTTTAGTCTTTAGTACATGGTGTTCTGCTGTAGATCTAACTACGCCCTCAATGTTAGTTGATTAGTGTGTGAAGCCAGTAAAACTTCTAACTGAGTTATACAAAATATAAAATTGCATTCCTTTAATGCGCACCAATTTTGTCTCTTCATGATTTGACGAATACTCTTCGATAGAAGAAAATAAGGGAAGAACGAAAGTAGTTCATACCTCATATCAGTAATAGTAATTTTGGATTTGTTTTCTTCTTTCTATGTGATGTACTGAACTAGAACCCTACTTACAAATACATTTTGTATGATCTCCTTTGTGTATACAAATTTCTACGTCCAATACATGTTTCATAAAATGCTTCAACTAGAGAGTAAGATTATAATTTGCAACGGTTGCACCTGAAGATCCTAAGAATATTTGGTCTACACTTTTATTGTGTTCCTTGCATAATAGTAGCTGTAAATTATGCAAGCATACATTGGGGTTAACATCACATGAAAAAAATTCACCCATCTAGAAATAGAGAAATATAATGGGGTTAATTTCCATGGTGGGACCTCCAATTAAACTTGAGATAGAACTATAGGATTCAGAACTAGTCCTCTCCTCAAAACTTCACTTAAGAAAGAAAGTCCATCGTTGTCACTCAAAGCTCATCTAAAACACTAGAATTAATCGTTCCCATCACAACCGATTTAAATAACAAACAGAACAAAGCTCACATTTCCTAAAACAAACATTCGTATCTGAGAAAGCTGAAGCATAAATTTAAAAATCCAGTTTCAACGTAGTTTACTTGCCAACAGAACATGAAGAATGAAGAATCAGTCTATGCATTTGACAAAGTGCATGCCCATATAGCTTGGTTTGCAAGAAGTGAAAAATGTTCTTTGGAATAAACCAATTACCACGATTCTTGTGTCTTCCATAGTATCACTTAACATGAAATTGTGTCTCAGTTGCAGATTAGTTTGCAATGCTAGACTGCAGGAGGGGATGGTGTCTCACTTAAGTCCATGAATCCTTAGTTTTAGAGCATCAACACCTCATCAAAACTGGACCTACGATCACCATACAACAAAACTCAATAAACTCCAAAGTATACACTGGATTCAATAAATCAATTAATCAGATTGTCTTACTCAAAACTGACATGTATGACGTCTTCAAAGCATACTCATAAATAGGTTTCATGTTCCTCCATAGAGGTAAATACTATTAGACCCAAAAACCAAGATCCTTAGAAGATGTATATGAATTAAGTCAAAAAAAAAATCCAGACGTGAGCATGGAGTTGCTTCCCTTGGAATACATATCGATCAAAGAACTTTGTATCATAGCTGTGTGTTCTAAACCAATGGTCAAGACATGAGCATGGGGTTGCTTCCCTTGCTCGAGAATGGCCATATTTCCACAAACACTTAACACACTAGCAAGAGCAAACTTGGTGGGTTTTGGGCCCTCCCTTCTCATCCATGACAAAAACTTGAAAGCTTCCTCACCACAACCTCCTTGAGCATACCCTGCAATTACAGTGCTATAAGAAGCAACGTCTCTTCTTGTCATTTCACGAAAAACCATTGAAGCTGAATTTAACTGCCCACATCTTGAATACAAGGTCACAATAGAATTTGCCACCGACAAAGAGTCCATACGACCTATGACTAAAACATGGGCATGCAGTTGTTCACCCCATTCCATTCTTGCAAGATTAGCACAGGAAGAAATGACTGCAGCGAAAGTGTATTCGTTAGGACACATTCTAATTCTTACATTCACAATAATGCTTGAACAACATGATTCTCTTGACCCATCTGAAGGTAAGTTGTTATTATTATAGTCCACGAAACCACATCCCTTGGCGTCATTCTTTCAAACAAACACAATCCATATTCTAATTGAGTGGTAGAAGTTGTACATCGTACCAAGAGTATTAGCAACAAATTAGCTCACATCAACGCCTTTCTTCGTTGCTTGGGTGTGGATTTCCCTCCCATAATTCAATGCACCTGTATCAGCACACGCCTTCAATGCAATAGCAAACAAGTATGAGTTATACTCCTCACCTGCAACCTACATCTCAAAAAAGTAACTCAACCCTTCATTCGTATACCCAGCACGCACAAGCCCCGTTATAATGGCAGTCCACGAAACTACATTTCTAAGACGCATTTCATCAAAGACTCTGCACCCCTCCCAAATTCTATCGATTTTTGCATACATATCTAGAAGTGCACAACCTACGAAAACAGAGTAAACAAAACCAGTTTATACAGAATACCGATGTAATAATTCTCCATGTTTCACATTCAAGTTGAGTCCAGAAGTCTTGAGTGCAACACTACGCGCGAAGGGATCCATTCCAAGATTAGGCTCAACCCACATTTTTTACAACAAACATAATGCTTCGGAGGAATCAAGGGCATTGACATAGCCAGAAATCATTGTGGTCCATGAGACAACTTCTCTGTAAGACAACTTATCAAACATTTGGCGAGCATCTTTTAACTGACTAATTTTGATTAGTTGCTTCAACTTAGAGTTAACTTCAAGCATATTGACTGGAGGAACATTATTAGTCTTTGGAGATAAGTGCTCTTTGTTTTGCTTTAAAGCCAAAAGGAGTCTGGGTTCATTATAAGCAAGGCTTGATGTTGTAAATGATCGCCTCACATGAGGCCAAATTGATAAACCCATGTATGTGTTAATCTAGTAGCCTATGTACAGTTACATATTTGAAATGAACGAACCAAGATGACGTTGAAGAGACATATCTAAAGCCCATAACTAGAGTTGTGGACCACTCAGTGTCACGCCCCTAACATCAGGGTCACGCGAAAGCCCACCCAAACACCATTTGAGGAAATAAGATTTATCATCAACTCAAAATTATACATCATTTGGGTAAAAATCAGCACAGTTCAACTCTCATAAACTAAAAACATGCAATCTCATACATGAATAAATATATTACCTCAAGGTGTACAAAACCAGCCTTCTGAAACAGGCATCACATGTATAAGTACATGTCCAAAATAGGAAAACTACTAGTAGTCTTCTGCCACCACAGGAATCTAGGTCAACTCCACATGCTCACCTGAAAATATTTTTACAACAAAATTTCACACTGTGAGCCGAAACCCAATAGAAAGTAGACAGTAAAGCTGTAACGTAGGCTATGCAATCACACACACACACAGGCTCAGCCACTGGAGCCAAAAAGGGTTTTTCTCTCAAAAATCACAAGTTCTATCATCAGGCTGACACGAGTCTCAAAACAATTTTATCTCAGAAAACTCCACATTTTTCATCCTTTAAACTATGCATATCATCTTAACAGATATCATACCACAGTTGAGAAAAAGCTGTAATAAAAGAGTAAGAACCACTCAGGCCACTCAGCCGAGGAGAAAGATAAAATGTAATCCTATGTACCAACTCTGCCACACAGACAAAAGTAACAGCTATAGACTCCTGTCCATTATCCTAGTCCTGAACCACTTAAGGCCTACTAGATAATGACAAGTTCTATACGGAGCTACAACAATAAAGCGACTCACAGGGCAACAGACTTCTTTACGAATTTCCACGACCGATGGACGAAGTATAACCAAACCACGTTTACGGGGATTAACCCGAGGGACCGTAGCAATCCCACTCTGCGCACGATTTTGAACTTTCACCAAGGAGCAATAGAAGCCCAACTCAAAACAACATACTGTCACGGTACATCTATGGGAACATTTAAAAACCCAACCATAGCTCAACTATGAAAATCCATAAAATAATTTATACAACACATGTATAAAAGAGATCTAATCCATCAACATGGAGATCTAAAACCATTTCCACAAAACATTTTAAAAGCTGAGACTCAACCCTAAAGGTTAGATCCGAACCTCCAACAGCACGATTTTACAAAATCCACCAGCACCTCGTTTTCAAATCTTCTTTTGAAAACCACGGATGTCAACACACCCAGATCATGTATAAAACCAAGAAAAGGTGTAAAATCCACTTTTTACCCAAAACCAAGGTTTAAAACATGTAAACCGCATTTAATGCATTTCTGCCTGGTGAAAGCAAGCATAATTACAGATAACACCCTTTAACAGCAGTAGAGTCTAGAATCCTACCTCGGAGAGCAAAAAGCTCGACGCCTCAAAATCCAACCTCGTCAGAACAAGAATCCATCCAGATGGATACGAAGCTCACGTCACTGACAGCAAGGATCTGCTATCCGACCACAAAAAACTAAGCCATGGCCCTCCCGAAAGCTAGAGAGAAGGTAGAGAAAAGGTGAGGAGAAAGAGATATGTTTAAAAAAGATATTTTGAGTCTCCAAAAAGATATTTGTAGCCTTTATAGATTTTCACGCCCAGAACCCATCGCTCAAGTGCCCAAGCACCACTCGAACGGTCACCTCTCGGACCAACACTTTGCCACCAGCCCGCTCGAGCGGTCAACGCTGGGAGAAACACTGTAGAAGGCAACCAAGCCAACCGCCCCCCCCCCCGCATGCATAACATGTATAACACCTATACAAAACATGCTGTTCTACAACTAGAAACATAAATCATACACCAAGAGATACATATACTGAAAGAAACACACCAACATAAATAAATATCTCAAAAGAGATGGGTCCGGGTCTCACAACTCTCCCCCTAATGGAATTTTGCCCCCAAAATTCGCAACAAGGTCACGAGGTAAACAGGTCTAGGTAGCTATCAAGCATCCCAGACTCGAGCTCCCATGTCGCTTCTTCAATCCCGTGATGAAGCCATAAGACCTTGACATAAGTAATTGTTCTCCTCCGCAACATCTGCTCCTTTGTCTCAAGAATCCTCACTGGACGCTCCTCATAAGTGGCATCCTCATCAACCTGCAGGTCAGCCCAATCTAACACATGAGAGGGATTAGGCTCATACCTCCGTAGCATAGAAACGTGGAACACGTTGTGCACAGATGCAAACTGAGGTGGCAAAGCCAAACGATAAGCAACCTCTCCAACTCTGTCGAGGATCTCAAAAGGTTCAATGAAATGCGGCGATAGCTTCCAGTTACGACCAAACCTCATCAAACCTCTACGTGGCGAGACCTTCAAGAACACGTCATCCCCCATTGCAAACTCCAAAGGCCTTCTCCTCTGATCTGCATAACTCTTCTGGCAGCTCTATGCTGTGATTAAACGCTGGCGAATCACTGCAATCTTCTTTGTCGTCTCCCGCACCATGTCCGGTCCTAAGACTGTGGTCTCTCCCACATCTGTCCAACACACGGGCGATCTACAAGGTCTACCATACAATGCCTCATATTGTGCCATCCCAATACTGGACTGATAGCTGTTGTTGTAAGCAAACTCTGCCAACGGTAGATGATCCTCCCATGAACCTCTAAAATTTAGGGTACAAGCCCTCAGCATATCCTCTAGAATCTGTATAGTCCTCTCAGACTGATCATCCGTTTGGAGGTGAAAAGCAGTACTGAACATCAAGTTCATCCCCAAAGCCTCCTAAAGATTATTCCAAAAGCACGAAATGAAGCGCGGGTCTCGGTCAGAAATAATAGACACTGGCACTCCATGCAACTGGACTATCTCTCAAACATACAACTGACTCAGTTTAACCACAAGGTCCTTCACACGGATGGGGAGAAAGTGTGCAGACTTCGTCAACCTATCGACCACAACCCACAAGGCGTCGTGTCCCCTAGATAACCGAGGAAGTCCTGACAAAAAGTCCATCGTGACGTGCTCCCACTTCCACTCAGATATCGGTAACGGCTGTAACAAGCCCGCCGATCTCTGGTGTTCTGCCTTCACCTTCTGACAGGTAAGGCACCGAGAAACAAACTGAATAACGTCTCTCTTCATTCCCATCCAATAGAATTGACGACGTAGGTCATGGTACATCTTCGTACCTCCCGGATGCACTGCAAGGCGAGAATGATGACACTCTCGTAATATATCAGCACGACATGACTCTGGCACAAACAACCTCCCTGCTAATCTCAGACTCATATCTGAACCCACAACCCATCCTGTTGTATCCTCTCCACTAACAACACGATCTCAGATCATCTGAGCTTCCTGGTCCATCTGTTGGAGCTCTAGCACACGTGCTATCAACGCTGGTCAAGTAACTACTAAAAATAAGGTGGCACCCATCACTGTCTCTCCCAGACGCAGATCAAACTCCCCAATGTCTCCAAGCATGTCCCACTCGCGCATAGCCACAGAAGCTAATGACCCATGAGATCTCCTACTGAGACCGTCTGCCACAACATTGGCCTTCCCTGGATGATACTACAAGTCGAAATCATAATCCTCCAACAACTCCATCCACCTTCATTAGCGCAAGTTCAGGTCCTTCTGCAAAAATAAGTATTTTAAGCTCTTGTGATCGGAGAAAACCTCGAAATGCTCGCCATAAAGATAGTGACGCCAAGTCTTCAAGGCAAAGACCACGACTGTCAACACCATATCGTGTGTCGGGTAGTTCTTCTCGTGCGTCTTCAACTGTCGAGAACCATAGGCTACAACCTTTCCTTCATGCAACAGAACACAGCCTAAACCGTCGTGTGATGCGTCATAGTATACTGTATGCCCCAAGCCTTGCTCTGGAATAATCATCACTGGCGCGCTAGTCAACCTAGTCTTCAGCTCCTGGAAAGCCGACTCACAGGACTCACTCCAAATAAACACAACTCCCTTCCGCGTAAGACGTGTCATCGGTGTAGCAAGTCTCGCAAAATCCTTCACGAACCGCCGATAATAACCTACTAAACCCAAAAAACTGTAAATCTCAAAAATGTTATTCGGTCGCTCCTAACCCGTCACAGCATCTGTCTTCAACGAATCCACTGATACCCCGTCTGACGACATAACGTGTCCCAGAATTCTCACCTCAGACATCCCAAACTCACACTTATCGAACTTCGCGTACAAGCGATGCTATCTCAAAATCTATAGCACAATCCACAGGTGATCCTCGTGTGCCTCCCTAGTGGGTGAATATATCAGAATATCATCCATGAACACCACTACAAAACTGTCCAAACACTGATGGAAGATCTAGTTCATCAAACTCATGAATGTGGCTGGAGCGTTCGTCAGACCGAACGGCATAACCAGAAACTCGTAGTGACCATAGCAAGTCAGGAAGGCGGTCTTCACTATGTCCTCGTCCCTAATCCTCAACTGGAGGTATCCCGATCTCAACTCAAACTTTGAGAAACAGCTTGAACCCTTCAGCTGATCAAATAAATCATCTATCCTCGGTATCGAATACTTATTCTTCACGGTCACCTGATTCAGCTTCCGATAGTTGATACACAAACGCAAAGATCCATCCTTCTTCTTCGCAAAAAGAGTAGGAGCTCCCCACGATAAAGAACTCGAACGTATAAACCCCCTGTCTAGCAATTCCTGAAGATGTATCTTGAGTTCACGCAACTCAGCGGGTGCAAAAGGATAAGATGGTATAGATATGGGAGCAGCTCCAGGAATTAGATCCATAGAGAACTCTACCTCGCGGCTTGGTGGCAACTCAAACAAATCTTCAGGGAAGACATCTGGATAGTCGCAGACCACCAAAGGAAACTCTCCCAGAACCCTAACCTCCTCGTCCAACATGAGGGCTGAAAAGAGGAAACCCAGGTTGCCCTGGTTCCGCACAGCACCCGGCATAGTCATCAAACCCTCATCCCGGTCTCCTACAAAGCAAAAATAATCTCCCGCCGGTGTACAAATCGTTACCCTCCGTCGATCACAATCGATAAAGGCACAATAGGTGGTCAGCCAATCCATCACTAGAATGACATCAAACGTGGTCATGTCTAGAATGATAAAGTCGAACTCTAAACAACGACCGGTGACCTCCAACACACAGGATCTGCAGACTAGACTCAACGTCACACTCCCACTGACTGGGGTTTCCACACTCAACTTTCTACCCAACCAGTCCATTTTCAACCCCAAAGCAGATGCAAAAGCAGATGATATAAACGAATGTGATGCTCTCGTGTCGATAAGGACACTGGCCCATGATCTATAGACTAGAAAAGTACCTCTGATCATGGAGGTAGTAGCAGCAGCATCGGGCACGACTGGTTCCCTGGATGAACTAGGATCTACAAGCACATAAGCTCTGGCCTGCCTACTGTGGCCATGAACTGTCGATTGTATGCCCGACTGTACTGAAGCGCCCCTTCTACAAATCGAGATAGCTGACGTCCCTGAGCAAAAGTAGTAACAGGTGCTCCAGTTGTACTCCGCACGCTCCCTCCTCTGGGACAGTTCCTCCTGATGTGCCCAGACTGGCCGCACTCAAAACACACCACTGGTCCCCTCCCCTGCGTCTACGACTGTGACTGTGCCTGAACAGGCGCTGAACTCCAACACTTTGCCGCACGATGCCCTGGCTGTTGGCATCTATGACAGATGAGCTCTCTCTGATCCGACCTTCCCGTTGAAATCATGGGAGGCGAGGATACAGAAGACTGCGGCTGGTATGTCCCCACTGGATGCGAACTCGGACCAGATGTTCGCTGATGCTTGTCCTTATGTCCCCGGGACTGTGCACGTCCCCTGTCCTGCTGACTCCTACTGTCTTTATCTCCCCGCGTCTCATTCAGAGTATCTTCCACCTTCATGGCGGTCTCCACTAACTCTGTAAAGACCTGCATCCTGAACGCTGCCACTCTGTCACGAATAGTGGG
>JAULJZ010143525.1:0-10522 GCA_032270985.1 Heliamphora pulchella | reverse complement strand
TTTTAGTTGAGTCTATACTATATAACTCTACAATATTTGCTTTTTGGCATGTATAGGTATTATCGTTATTTAATTTTTGCAGTCTTATTAGCTAATTGTCACTCTAGATGCTCTCGAGATTCGGGGCATCACGTAAATTAAAAATATAAATTTATCTAAATTAGTTGATTTAAATTCAACCCGGCCTTGCGCCTCAAATATATAGTCAACCCATTTAAATGAATTTAATAACAAATCAAGTGAAACTATAATTTTCACGTAAATAAATAAAAGTGTAAATTCACATAAATTAGTTGACTCAATTCTAACTTGGCCTCGCGCTCAGTTCAGATATGTAGTCCACATATTTAAATGAATATAATTATAAATAAAGTGGAACTAAAATCTTCAGTTAAATAAATAAAAAATATAAATTCACTTAAATTAGTTGACTTAATTTTAACCCGGCCTTGTGCCCGATTCAAATATGTAGTCAACATATTTAAATGAATATAATTACAAATAAGTGAAACTCAAATTTCTACTTAAATAAATTAAAAAGTGAATCATTTAAATTAGTTGACTTAATTCTAATCCGGCTTTGCGCCTGATTCAAATATATAGTCAACCTATTTAAATAAATATAATCACAAATAAGTGAAATTTTAAATTTTCACTTGCACAAATTTCAAAAGTGAATCCATCAAAATTTGTGCGGTCACGGTGCTTTGCAATCCCACTCAAGTGTAGTTACAACGCTTTGTGATCCACCCAAATGTAATGTACAAATAAAATTAAATGAGTTCTATACTTAATAAATTCAAAAAAAAAAAAAGTAAATAAATTTTCATGAAACTATGTTGACTTGATTCCAGTCCAGAGTTAATCTCGACTTAGATACGTAGGTAACCTATTCAAATGAGTATAGTCACAAAACTAAAATAAAAATAGAATTTAGAATTGTTATATGAATGGTAAAGGAGTAGGTGCCAAGCTGGCTGGGATGTGCTTTCTTTATAGTGATGCCATAATTTTTAAATTCTTAAATTATTAAATGAATCTTTAAGGTTCACCAAAATAAATAAATAAATAAACAAATTTATGCTTTTGAATTACGTTGGACTTGACTCCAATCCAGAGCCAATCTCGACTTGGATACGTAAGCAGGTGCAGTCATAAAATTCGTGAACCAAAATGTTCACCTAAATAAAATTCTAAAGTCTAAAATAACGAGTCATCTATCCATTATAAATTAAATTAAATCAAATTCAAAAATTAAATGAGTTTTATACTCACCAAATCTCAAAACTAAAATTAAAATAAATTTGTGAACTACATTTGACTTGATCCTAAATTATGGGTATATTGGCAGCCTAGGTCATTTCATTACCTAGGTTTAGCCCCTAAAATAAATTAATTTAAATCACCAATGTGCCTTGATCTAAATAGAAGCTTGTAATAACTCAATAGTTGAAATTAAAGGGTGTTATATTTAAATAGGAGAAGTAATTAAGAGATGCATTCTATTTTGAATGGATCCGACCAACATAATAAAAGCTCACTTGATGTGAGTGAAAATATGTTAAGTAATTAAATTCAAATTTTTACTGAATAGCAATCTTGAGATTTCTAACGTCCCTGTATCCAAAAATGTATTAGTTTTCATATATAAAAAAAACTCCTAAGAACAGGTTTTGAGAAAAAGAGAAAATGGTTTAAGTGACTAAAATCTCATGTTTATGGTAAAACTACTTTAGAGACTCAACTTTGATTGCTATTTTGAGAGTTTTACCGCTACATATTTTGGCCAAAATTTATATCATCAGAAAGCTATCATAACACATTTTTGAACAGTCTCAGTGTTGTAACCATTCGAGAATTGTTCAAAAAATAACAACGGATTAAAGTAGATTATTCTTCATGATTTTGGTATTTGGATAGATTTAGTTTCAATGTTCAGGTCCGTTCATAGAAACCATAATTTCTAGTGAAACTATTACACATGAAAGTTGTAGTTCATGATGTCCTCTTTCCAGAGCTTTAAGGATCACGCAAAACTAAGGTCTGTAGAGAAAATGGTGATGATTTTAGTTAGATTGCGCATGATTGTTTTATTTTTGAACATGTTTGACTTGGAAGTTTGTATCTCACTCAATTCTCAACCAAATGATGCAAAGTTTATTTTGTTTGCAAGAATATATATATAGATACAAACTTCTAAGTCAAACATTTTCTCTCTCTGTTTAGAAAATGGTGTTGACTTAAGTTAGATTGCGCATGACTGCTTTATTTTTGAACATGTTTGACTTAGAAGTTTGTATCTCATTCAATTCTCAACCAAATGATGCTAAGTTTATTTTGTTTGCAAACACACACACACACACACACACACACACAAATGATGCTAAGTTTATTTTGTTTGGCGAACACACACACACACATGTGTGTGTGTGTGTGTGTGAGACTCAGTTCTATTTTTTTTTCGTAATATTTATTCGATGTTTTGGTTGGTGTTTTAATCGTTATTGAATATCATATTTCTATATATGTTATGCATGCGTGAGCTTGGTCATACATCTTTTGTTTGAGTTTTTCACCCTGCGATGACCGCTCGAGTGGATCCCTGTTCGCTCGAGCGGGATGGTGATCGAGAGTTGGGTCGGTGGGGGATCGCTTGAGCAGATCCCTATTTGCTCGAGTGGATAGCCGAGCGCAAGATTTTATAAAATCAAGTCATGGCTTAGTTTTTGAACCAAAACTTCTTTTGTAAGTTTCTTTCTCTCTCTACCAAGAACTCTCAAAATCTCTGCCTTTTCTCTAGCTTTTGGCATGATTCGGGTTCGAATGTTGGTGTTCGGATAGTCGATTCTTGATACTCTTGCCGTGGACTTCGCGTCCATTCGAACATAATCGCATTTTGGCAACTTTGGTTTCTCGTCGGTGTTCAAATCTTCAAGTTGTAACTCACCGAGATAGGATTCTAGACTATCTTGCTTTAAAAAGGTGGTATGTTACGGCCCAAATTTCGGGTCACGCAAAAAGCCCACGAACAACCACCACAAATGCCCAAACAAAAAGGGATATAAACTGCAAAGCCAAAATGAGACTAAAACCTTTGTAAAAACGTGCTACCGAGAGTTTATTTATTGCAAAAGAGTACCCCAAAGGCCAAGGTCACACTGTCCCCAAGAGCCAAGCATTTAAAAACAAACAACAAATTTTTTTTAAAAAATTTGCCCAGACCGCTTGATTGGTCAAAAGACCGCTCGAGCGGTCCTCCTATGGACACTGGATTTTGAACAAAATAGAGAAAAATAGAATGTTTACAGAGACCGCCTGATAGACCGCTCGAGCAGTCCGTCGAGCGGTCAGGCTTTGGACCAGCTTCAAAATACAACTTTTCTCTTCCCAACACTCGAACATTTTTCCATCGTTTTAAAAACTTACAAGGCAACCATGCCAAAGAAAACCCACCCAAATGAGACTCCAAATCCTCCCCCGAGCCACAACATTAAAAAAATGTTAAAACCAAACGAAAGCAGAAAATAACAACCAACTCAAGGTCTCTCTCGTAAGCAATAAATCATGCATACATCTATAAGAATTACATATGCTTTACAACATGTTACATCCAAACATGAAACATATACAAAAGGTAACTTTGTGTACCCGCTTACAACCAATGAGATTTTACCTATAGGCAATCGAATAAACTCCTAAGTTATCCTCTTTTGAAAAGGAGTTAATTCGCTAAACATTGCATTAACCCAGTTAGAATTAGTACATGTTTCTTTATAAGATTGAGATTCAAAATAAGCATAAAGAAAAAACAAAAAACATGGTAAGATGACAAAAAATTAGTATCGAAAAAATCAAGTCTTATCGGCGGGGTATGGGTACGCAATGGGTATCATCGTTTAAGAGGATTAGAACCCATAGAAGCAGAAGGGTCATGGTCAGAGTTGGAGAATAAGTATGGAGGAGTAGGTATAGACACATAGAGAAGAGTGGGTACGGAGTTTACTCTGCTCGCGTTTAGGAATAAGAATGAAACAAACTAAACCAAAGACATGTAATAAGGAATAATTACAGTTTGAGCAAACAAATTCTCATAAGGTGAGACTCTAGAAAGAAGAGGAGTAGACATATGATTAAGAAGATACACAACCATAAAAACAACTCCACCCCCAAAAAGCAGGAGCATAAGAGGAGAGAAGAAGAGAACAACCTGTATTTAGAATATGCCAATGCTTTTGCTCAGCTTTACTATTTCAGGTAGAGTATCGGAACACGTAGATTGGTTAGTAATGCCAAAAGAAGCTAAAAAAATTATAAATTTTGTTAGAAAATACTCTCGACCCAAGTCAGAACAAAGAATCTTTATAGTGGTAGAAAACAGAGTTAGGACCACAGAGTGAAAAGTGCAATAAGTATGAAAAAAATCAAATTTATGAGACATGAGATACATCGAACAAAAATAACTATAATCAGTGATAAAAAAACATAATAAATAGATCCACCCTTTGGGGCAACGGGAGAGGATTCCCCACATATCAGTGTGAACAAAAATAAAGCACTTTTATTAAAAAGTAAAGTAGACAACCATTGCACTAAAAAATGTTATTGACAAATACTTTACCCAAACTACTATATTGAATCAAAATTTGTGACCTTTCACTAGATAGATGACCTAGCTTAAAATGTCAAAGATAAAAAGAGGAAGAGTTCTGACCTAAGAAAAAAAAGACATGACAATAGAAGACGAAACCATTGGAATGTGCACGCTCTCCAAAATATATGAATCACGAGCTCTATGCTTGGTCTCAATTTAATCTTAGACATCTAATTTGAATAACACATACACAAGAAGAGAACAAAACATCAAACTAGAATCAGATAGTTCACTACTATACTAAGCTGACAAACAACTACAGTATATAGAAAACATTAGGAATAGACAAAAGAGATAATAAGAACATAAGAATAGAGCCAATAAAGATAGAAGACATAGAGGAACCATCTGTAGCTCAAACAGTAATAGAGGAAGATAGAGAAACACAATTACTAAGACTGAATAAATTTAACGTCATATGATGAGAGTAAACATAACCAAATATCAAAGTTGAGGAGAAAATACTTAAAAAATAGGAATTATGCAAACCCGAGTGAGAAGTAATCATAAAAGTAGGTGGCTGAGTCCCAAAAGAAGTGAGCATAGATTGAAACTGATGAAACTAGTTGAGCAACGACTGAGACGAAAGGAGGGTGGCACTATTGGATGCAGGTGCTGCAAGAACGATAAGAGAGAGATATGACTGACTAGAAGGTCACGATGATAACTTGATGGAAGTGTGGCCCTTATGTGCTAATTTAGGACATATCTTTTAATGACCCTTTTAATGACAGAAACTATACTCATTTATAGCAACTCATGATTTGGACTTTCCCATTGTGGCGTTAGGATTTCACTCCTTTCTTTTGAACATGGATCGTGTTTGAATACCCATTTGTTTTTATAAGAAAAGGAAATGAAATGCAAGTTTTCTTTTCAAAGTAAAATGGACAAGATATCCAAATATGTGAAAAATAGAGTTGGCACTTGATTTTTGAGAAAAACCAAAAATAAAAAATAAAAAATGGCCACTAGTCTGCGTTACCATTGTAAAAGGGTTCGGAGGCTAAGGTATGAAATAGAAAAAGTGTTAGGCACCTCTTTCGTCCAACTGTTAGATTAGCCTCTACTTTATCATATTTGGTTCTTGTTGTAAATTTTTTGAAAGTAACAAATACAGAATTTGAGGTTAAAGAAAGTCCATACAAAAGCAAATAAGAAAAATAAAAATCTCTATCCAAAAGAAAAGAAAAGTCTTAAGGGTTATGCAATACAGTTCTCATATCTAACAAGCCGCATTTATTGTCAAACAAAAACGAACAAGCATAAAAGGAAAATGAGGAAATTCTATCTAAAAGAAAAGAATAATTCTAAGAGGGTCATGATATATAGTTTTCTGGTCTATCATACTGTATTTAAGGTTAAATAGAAACAAAACAAATACTAGAACACAATATTAAGCTACTGGATTAATAAAAACAATACGGCCGTAACAACCAAAGGTTGTAACCATAGCAAAATAAGGCCGTAATATAGCGGTCGTGACAAAGAAACATTGCGGAGTAAACCAGAAAGGTAAACTTACGACCGTAACAACAAAATGTTGCGGCCACCACAAGTATGAAGAAAAGCTTATGGCCATAGCAACCAAAGGTTGCGATTATGATGTCTAAACTATCATAATGATTTCTACAGTGCACAGTGTGTGAAATGACTTGAATATACAGAAAAGCATGAATTACAAATTTAACAGAGCACTTTTAACATGCTATTTTTATTGAAAATTCAAGTATTTTCATAATTAACGGATTTTCATTTCATACTATAGCTTAAATTTGTCAACATTTATGCTTGAAATAAATAAAAATAAATACGAAATAAAAGCAAAGGAAATAAACAAGAATCCTAATTGTAATGACCCCCAAGAGAGGAGGAATGGGAGTTTTAAAAGTGTTACAATATTCTACGGTTACCTGAAAAGTACAAAAGACTGTGGGTGTCTCCTCAAGTGACAGGAATGAAATTCAAGTGACCAATCACACGCCAAAGAATCATTCATGTTCCAATGAAACCTCAAAATTGACTCGGATGTGAAGAAATCAAGCTGTGGGAAAACGTCAAATATCGGGGATGTACAGGGGAATGATTTCGACAGAGTATCGGTATTATGGCTGAAAGACTCTTCTGAAAATGACTGAGATTGTAGAGATATATAGAATTTCGGGCACTGGCATCACCCACTGATACACTGCCACGAGTCTGAAATGAAAGATTCTATAAAAGAACGCAGTTGTGAACATCA
Source organism: Heliamphora pulchella (assembly GCA_032270985.1). Taxonomy (NCBI): domain Eukaryota; kingdom Viridiplantae; phylum Streptophyta; class Magnoliopsida; order Ericales; family Sarraceniaceae; genus Heliamphora; species Heliamphora pulchella. The sequence goes on along the minus strand of JAULJZ010143525.1, from coordinate 3,629 downwards.
AACCTCGTGCCCGTGATAAAAGAGTACGAACCACGACGGCCAGGACATCCAAAGGTCATGGGCGTTTATGAGATCGAAGCACCATGACGATCGTGACATCCAAAGGTTATGACCTATTTTGAGATCGAAGAATCTCAATGGTCATGACATCCAAAGGTCACGGTCTGTTGTAGGATCAAATCACCAAAATGGTCTCAAGGCTCAAACATAATGGCCGTGAGCGTTATTGAAGTAGGGTGTTTTCTTGGATTTTGAGTCCAACTCTTCGTTTCTTAGTTGCTCCGAGGTATCTTTTGGCATGGTCCCATATGTCTTTCATTAATGGAGAGTATTCGTATGGTACGTAAGATACAACTTGGTTAAATTAGGGTGTCTACACTTGTGAACTGAATAAGATGAGGAAAGGGAGTTGGCAATAGCTGATATTGAGAAGGGTAGCACACACAGATGAAGATGAAAATGAAGTGAAAATTACTAACTGAGAGGGGATAATCATCTGAGTAACTATAAGTAGTGTTTCTTCAGTAAAGTTCGCGGATTGCGCCATCAATATATGGTAAATGTGAATAATGTAGAATAGCTCCATGAAGATATTCAAATTGATTACGAATAGCCATAAGAAACTACACTACCCGTTGTTTCTCTCTATAATGCATTTAACTATCTAGTATCTATAAATCGAAAGGCTCCATAATTTCCAATTGGTCCCGATAACATTCGACCAATGGAGTAATTATCTCCATTTAGGCGAATGCTAATGGCCTGTAATTTATCTCCAGACATGTTTAGAAGTTTAAAATCAATCGCAAAAAAGGACAATCTCAAGAGGGCTAAAGCACAAATCAGAAGATGAGCAAAAATCAAGGAGAGCTGAAGCATAAACAAATAGTGGAGGAAGTTCTCACGAGTTTGACTTGCTAAACAAGGCTCCAACGTAGGTCATCAGAGTTCGGCGAGAGGCTAACGTGGTCATCAAAATTTGGTGAGGGGCCGATGTGGTCGTCGATACAAATCTAGTGTCCGACGAATGACAGTGGTGGAAGAGACGATCGGGTTGGGTTGCTATAGGTTGGTTCAAGGCTCAGATCTAGTCGACGAGGTTTGTGGGAGGGTTGGCCATGGTTAAAGGGGGGTCAGCGGTGGTCGACGATATCGATGGTCGGCAAAGGGTTTTTGGTTGAGGGTTTTTGAGGATTTATGAAGAGGTTGTGCAACAAAGGGTTTTCGATGAAGGTTTGCGAGGATCTGCGACGAGGGTTTGCAAAAAAGGGTTGAAGGCTGTTTAGAGCTCAAATAAGAGGTTAGCGAGGGTCGGGGAGAAGACGATGATGGTCGTTAAGGGGTTTGTGATAAGGGTTTGCGACCAAAAGGATTGCAAGAGTTTTGGAAGAGATTCAAATATGGCTCGAATTTTCTCCAGCAACCAAACTTTTTCAGCAACGATTAGGGTTTCAACCTTGCTAGCTAAAGGTGAGAAAAAAACTATTATTACAATTAATGAAAAGGTTTAAATATAAGAGAAATTTTAGGAGAGGTGCTTTTATCAGTTGATAAAAGAGTTTTAGTCCCTAGTCTTTTTCTTTCACGTTTCTAGTCGTAAACGATAATTTCGTGACCAAAGTGCTCTATACGTTAAGTTTCCACGCCTCCGAAAAATTTGATTGCATAAGCTAAAAATCCCGAGATTTAAGCAGAAACAATTTGAAAATGGAGTAAATCTCGGTGAATATCAGTGCCCAAAATCCACTTGTGTACTCATTGATAGGCTCCGAAAGCAATTGCCATCACCGAAATCGCCACCGTCGCCAACCTCCTCGCTGCTGTCTCCATTCGCCGCGTGCTCCAGCCGCCAATCGCCATCACCCGTGGCCACTACTTGCTACAGTCGCTTCCACTGGGCGTTCCCATCGCTATAGCTGCTAACTTCTCCAGCTGCCGTTGTCGCCGCTGACTTTGCCGCCTCTACCGTCACCGCCTCGTAGTCGTCGTCAAGTCTCGTCGTCAAAATCAAAAGCCTCATCATCAAAATCAAAATCCCCTATTCTCTCCTCTCTCTCTCTCTTTCTCTCTCTCTCTCTCTCACATCCACCCACACACACATACACACACAACACTGTGTGGTTTGGTGGTTTGGGAAAAACGTTTTTCGCTAGAGAAGGGGCAAAGAAGTACAAGCCCAGCAACCATCGCCGGTGTGGTCTCTACGGAGGAGTGGGATTTGTTTGGGTTGCGTGTGGGTTGCACTGGCGTACAGTTTGGATCCGTAGGGGTTGTTGGGGGCTTCAACCAAATCTATGTATCAGTTGTGTTTTATAATTGTATCAGTTGGGTCTGGGCTGAATGTTTGGTTTGAAATGATAAATACATCGGCTGTAAATTGTATCAGGTGAGTGTTCTTGTAAAAATCTCTGTTTTAGTTGTGATTTTTACAAGTGATGAATGTATCAGGTGAATGTATTTGCTGTAAATTGTATCAGTTGTATGTTCTGAGGTGAATATTTAGCTTGAAATGATAAATGCATCATTTGTAAGTTGTATTAGTTGTGCGTTCTTACAAATATTTCTGTCTCAGTAGTGATTTTCACAAGTGATGAAATCCTAAAAGTATCACTTGGAAATTTTTGATTTTCTAGTATCATGTTTTGTTTCGATTTTTTATTTTAGAGAGAGAGAGAGAGAGAGATTGCTTATTTTATGGGATACGCCAGTTTTAAAAAATATTTAAGAATCAAATTTAAAAATTCTAAATCAGAAAAGATAATCTTTTTAATAGGAGTATATTAGCTATAATAAAATAATTTCAAATATAATAGAACCTAATCTATTAAAAAAAGTGATGTGACTAATTTTCTTACGATATTAAAAAAAAGACTAATTCTTAAATTTCTCTAAATATAATGACAAGATACATGAAATAAATAAAGATCAAAATCCTAAAAAATCTTAATAAGCAATAAGGATTAAACTATCCTTGAACTATAAACAAAATAACAAAAAATATTAAATACATAAAAATAATCTAACAAGATCAACCTTCTATTTGAATTACACTGTTTTTGTCTAATTCAATGACAATCGATTAGCTCATACAATAATATTATTTGATTGATCTTAACTTGAAGTGTTCTATTTGACTATGCTATTTGTGGTAAAATATTGCGAATGACTCTGTTTTCCATTTAGAATATATTTTGAGGTTTTATGTTTATATTTTCTTTTTTGGTTCTTTTTTTTTTTCTAATTTCAGTTTTTGGCTCATTTTCTTTTAAGTTTTTTTAGATCATTTCAACGAGAGACACTCGAAAAGTAACAAATTCTAATTAAAAAAATCTAAAAAATCTACTAAAGATGAAAATAAGTAATATAAAATCTGACTATTGATTTATTTAAATTTATTTTTTATCTTTTTTAATTTTTTTAATATTTTGATTAAAAAATTTTACTTTTTCGATTTATCTCGATAAGAGAAATAACAAGAATATAATAATTTGACCAAACGACAAAAAATGTTCACTAAAAGAAAAAAATAAACAAAATAAAACAAAAAAAAAGCTGTTAGCCCAAGAGTTTCTTAATTTAATTTTGATGATTTTCATAATTCATTTTCTAAGAATAAATGTCTTTAAATG
>JAULJZ010143502.1:0-31461 GCA_032270985.1 Heliamphora pulchella | reverse complement strand
CGACTGGACCTGGGAGGTCAGTCGACTGAAATTGCTTCTGTTTTGATTCTCTTTTTCCAGAGAGTTTTTCAGTCGACCAGGGGCTTGGGCCAGTCGACTGGGGTCCTGTGTGGGCGTTTGGTGGTTGCTTGGATGATTTGGTGGTTATTTTGGGGAAATGAATGATTTTACAAAAGGAATTTTTATGAAAACTTTGGAAAATATGTTTTCTTTCGGGGGTTTGGAGCTGACCCTTGGGGTTGGGGTTCAGCCTTGAAAGCGTTTGATAAAAGTGTGTGTTTTTACATACCTGTTGATCTCCATGGTACATGGATTGGATATTCTTTTTATACATATGTTGTAAAGCTTTGAAACTCATGTTTTTACATGTTTTGTTTGATCTCCATGTTAATGGATAGATCTATGTGACACCCCATTTCCCGGGCATGTCGGGACATATGTAACTATAAATAAGGGACATATTCTAGCCGAATGTTCATAAGTACATAAGGTAACTATGACATCATTAATGGTTCAGAGATTGTTCGAAATACTTAATAAGTATAGTCATCCAGAAAACTTAACAAAAGTTACATCATGTCCGTGGAAAACTTGAACAAAAAGATAAAAAAGAGACGTCCTACGTCTTCAAACTGCGTCGTTGGGGTCGACCTGCTCCTGCCACTCTCCCTTTTTTTGTAAATTCTTCCCCTTCAATGAACCCGCCTTCCTCAAAGGGTCTCTCTTCATCACCTGTGACATAAATTCCTTGAGCCGGAGCCCATAAGTAAATTCCCTAAACCGTCTAACAAACTCGCGACAAGATATTCCACAATACATATCATATAGCACCCAATGCAAAGTTACAGGCTATTTATCATTTTCAACAGGATGAACATATATAAGAACAAAAGAATAAGTGTGTGATGCCAATGAATACAATGCAGATGCCCAATCCCCAAGTACTTCCAAAACAGTATCATGAATTTCACGCTGGGAATGACAGAGTAGACTTGATGGTATATTGATCACATGAACCTATCCTAGCCTCGTTGCGAATAGTAAATGCGTCACCAGGCATCATGTCACAGCTACTTTACTCAATGGCAATGGCGTGGAGGCGAGCCAACCAGTTTTATCCATCCTTATCCGAGCCGACAATCCCCACCTTAAGCACTAAGATGCTCGTTAAGCATCAATCCAAAGTCTATTTAAAGCTAGTGGCGAACCTATGGTGCCTAAATTCCCCTTTTATAATAAAAACCTCCAATTCAATATCAAATCTGGCAACCAGGGACGCTCTAGATCCACAACCACTGAATAATTGATTTTCATGTCACCCAACCAAATCAAAAGATACGAAGGGGACTCTGATAACCCAAGATGAAATGGAGAAATGCCCATGACGTGCAATATGCCTCTCATGTACAATTAATCGTTATATAGTATGTAAACATGACATGGCATATGGTACAACTTGCTAAAGCATTAAGTATAAGCGTGTGAAGTATAACCACAACTTAAGAAACATAGACTCGAACCATTGGCATGAGTTTGCCTTGTTAAAAGCATTATTTTTATACACTAATTACTCACAAAGTTCATATAGGATTCACATACTCAAGCCTCATAAACAACACGCCATTGAAACACTTAGCCAATTTTAGGTACAAGTTTTAATTGCTAGTTTTAAGGTTGCGACAACGTTTTGAAATAATTACACATAGATTTAATTTCTCATATTTTAACACCAATTAGATAAAAATATTTTCTATAACTTTCATGTTTATCACTAAGGTCAGTTACTAATGTAAATAGGTCATTTATTTTATTTTAGTAAAAACGGTTCAGCAATTTACAGAGAAATACATAAGAATTGAGCCTCTGTTGGCCACTATTTTGGGGAACCAATTCAAGGGCTATGGCTCTGATTTGTGGTGAGATCGTAGTTTAAGATATCCCCTACAAGTTTCATGTTTTGAGTTTGGGTAAGTTATTTGTAAAAAGTTTAAAATTTTGGTCAATTTATAAAAAGGGTTCAGTCAGCCTAAAAAGGGTATGCAGAGTGTGTTTTTAATAGAGAATATTTAAAACCTTTGGGGTATCATCCAAGAGTATTTTGGGCTGAATATTTTTCAGTAATTCGTTTGATATGTCAGTTACAAAGTTCATGTTTACCACTTCTGAATTTGGCTTCTAAAAAGTTAGGTTTTAGGTCCCACAAAAATGTGTGACAGAGAGGTCTGTCAGTCATTGAATCTCAACAGTGACTTTGGGAAGTGTTTTGACCAATCAAGACTTCCTATGTTTAGCTCATTTTAGGTGAACAGAAAGATAAATATGTCCTCTACATGTTTTGTGTTTTGACCTAAGCTTGGTTCGCATTCTAACTTAAGGTTTTTAAGTCTGTAACTCAGAGTGGTCAAGATCTGATACTCTTTAGTGAAAATGAGATATCTGGAGTTCTACCCAACGAATTCACTTCAAACAAATTTTTTATAAAAGATAACTCCAAAATATAGATCTGGAAAGAAAATTCACTTTAATACCATTTTTCTACATTTAGTTATGATTATTTAAAGTCGATGATAGAAAATGAATAAGTCCAAAAAATCAGGCTACTTAGGGTTTTGGTTGCTTAGCTTATATTGTGTGCATTTTTGACATGTTTTCTTTGCATGCATGTTATAAACTTACACAAATCAAAACTCCAGAATATGTTTAGGCCATAAAACTCAAATATAAACACACGTAAATACATATAAGGCTTACTCATATATGAACAGTTCCTAAATCTCTCATACGACGCCTTTTTGACTCAATTCTTGTTTTATCTTCTTAGAGTTTGTTATAGAGATGGATTGAGGGGTATCTTAGGGGAGAACATAAGAGGGTTTGAAGGAGTTTCTTACCTTATTTGATACTGAAATGGTTGAAGAAGATATGGACTTAGCTTCAATGCTCCTTCCTTGATCCTTTCCTCCTTCCTCTTTCTTCCTTCTTTCTTCTTCTTTCCTTCTTCTCTCTTAAAACACTTGGGAAATTTGTGGCAGCTCTCCCTCACATCTCTCAACCGAAAATGGAGAATGGAAGGGGTGGTTTGGGTTGATGGTTTTTATAGAAAATGATAAATGAGACTTAATTATTATGTGTAAAAAAAATTTTAAATTTTCTAATTCTCCATTGGTTGCATGGGGTGGTGGCCTCTTTTTGAGAAATGCTTATCTAATATTTTGCAGGTGGGAAAGCCAACTGGGGTCTGTTTGGGCAGACCAAAAGCTGAATTTACATTAAATTGAGGTTTTAAAATGTATTTTGGTACATTTTTGTGTATTTAAATGCATAAAATATTAATTTTATGTACCTAAACCTGCTAAAACTTATTATATTAATGTATTTATAATTAATTTAGTATTTTCACAATTTATCATAATTTTGATAGCAATTAAATAAATAAGTGTAGCCTTTTAAGCTAAATTAAGCTAGTTTTGACTAGAATTGACTTTTTGACTTATTTATTGTGTAGAGATTTTAAATAATAATTTGTTTACTTTTTTTGAGCTATATAATTATATTATTATATATTTTAATTGTATAAAAAGTATTGGGTCAAAATAATACTTAATTTAAAAATCTTTTCTCATTTTTAAGCTTAAAAAGGAAAAAAGTAACTTTTTGGGCATATATTCCTAGGTGGCCGGCCATGCAATGGCATTTTGGTCATTTTTGTTGTTACTTTATATTTTATTAATTAATTATGTATAAATATTCGATTTTGGGTGTCCATGTGTCAAATTTTGAATTTTTGGGACTTTTTGCTGTACTAGGGACAAAATGGTCATTTTACCTTAGTTATTGAAATTTTTAATTTTAATTTAATATTTTATGTTATTTACTTAATTTATGCTATTCTGCGACTTTCCTGAGTGCTAGGGTCATGACTCAGAGTATTTGGTCCCTCTTAGGATTTCCGGGTTAAAATTAGGGTTTCATGTCACTTTGGGTTTCTCGGGCTAATTAGGGTTTTCCTAGTTTATGTAGCGACTTAGGTTCTCATTATTTATCCGTCGCTAATACTAGGATTTGGAGCTTAGATCGTTCTGCAAGTAGTTACAGTCTGGCCAGTTACAACTAGGAATGGGGTCGGGTTGTTGCAATCTAGGTGGTTACTACTAGGGTCCGGACCGGGGTGTTACAATCTATATGTTTGTTTGATCTCCATGTTGATGGATGGATCTTTGTAAAAATGTGTAAACGTTTTGATTTTGTAAAATGATTCTCTAGATGTACCGGGATAGCGGGTATTTGGCACGAGTTGCCTTCGGTGTAAGTTTAGAAACGTACGCAGAGTAGGTGTTTTGTACCTTTGGACTAGTCCCCGTAAATTAAGCAGTTGGGTGCTTTGTACCCTCGGGTTTTGGGCCCGTAAATCAAGCTTTACGTTGTGGTGGCTTCTCATAGAACTTGCATTTACCTAACCAGTCCTACAATGTGTAGGGATTGGGTAAAGGGGCAGGAGTCTGTAGTTGCTACATCTGTCCCCTTGTGACGGAGTCGGTACATAGAATTCAATTTATCTTTCTCCTCGGCTGTGTGGCCTGAGTGGAGCATACTATTTTACCAGTTTATTTTCCTCGGCTGTGTGTGTGTTCCGAGTGGAAAATATATTTTCTCTTTCCTCGGTTGTGTGATCTGAGTAGAAAGTAACATTTTGATTACAGTTTTCTTTAACTGTGATTTGCATTAGTTATAATGCCTTGTTTTACTTGTGGTTGAGTTAGCTCCCACCATATGATTGCATATCTTACTTTACAGTTTTATAGTCTGTTTCTATTAAGCTTTGGCTCACGGTGTGGGATTTTTGCTGTAAAACCATTTTTAGGTTTGGAGGTTGATGATCACGAGGAGTTGATCAAGTGGTGTCTGTGATGGTGGAAGACTTTACTAATTTTTCTTTTTGTATGCCTATTTGTAGGCATGCTTCTATGCCTCTGGGCAATATACTTATGCATGATACAGGATGTTTACTGTTTATAAGAGATGCATGTTGGGTTTTCATTTGATTTTAATAGATGAATTTAAATGTATGAAAACTTATTTTCATAAAACTGGTGTTTGGTGGATTTTCACGTAACCCCGGGTTTTGGGGCGTGACAATTTGGTATCAGAGCTCGGGGTTCGAATACCTAAGAGCCATGGGAAGAGGGTTTATCACTTAGTGAGGTTAATTACGGATGCTTGCTTGCATGTGTATAAATATCCTTATAACATGTTGTTAGCCTTTTTAGCATGATCGTTTGTGTATATGTGGGTATGGAGGTTGAATCTCAGGATTGATGAGTCTTACCTTAGGGCGTTTGGACTAACAGATTTGGGAGCCAAGTTAGAAGCTCGTTTGGCTGGCGTGTTTTCTAGCAAGGAATCTGAATAGGATATCTAAATGGACGAGTCCGTCTTGTTGGTTCTCCTCGGTATGTGTGACGTGTTTACATAACTTTAAGTGGCTACATGCTAGCATGCTTACCTGCGTTATGTGCTTATGTTAGAAATAACATGCTATAGGAAAGCTTATCCTATTATTTGTTCTATATAGAATTATGTCCACGTGGGGAGTGCGGGGACGTGGTCGTGGCTGGGGCCATAGCCTAGGTCGTGCTTATGTTCAGGTTCCGAAGGAAGGAGACGTTCATGCCCCACAGGAACAAGTGGGCGATGCTGATGTCATGCAGGAGATGCTTATCACTATGAGAGTGATAGCTGAGGCATCCAGGACTGGAGTGAGGGCTCTTGAGCCAAGAGCCTCTGTGGCTATGAGGGAATTTTAGCAGTTGGGTCCTCCGACCTTTTTTGGGGAGCCGAACCCCAAAGTTGCTACTGAGTGGTTTGAAGTGACCACAGCAATCTTCGATACTCTGGATATTGAGGAGGATGCTTTGCGCGTGAGATTGGCAGCGTTCCAACTGTGGGAAGATGCTAGGGAGTGGAAGAAGTTTGCCAAGACCACGGTGGATGATACGTAGGCCGCTTTTACTAGAGTCTTCTTGGAGAAGTAGTTCCCAAGATCTTTGAGAGATACATACCGATAAGAGTTCCTCTCTCTTGTTCAGGAGAATCTTTATGTCGTCCAGTATGAGGCCAAGTTCGCGAATCTGTTGCGGTACACAGCTGAGATGGTATCTAAAGAGGAGTTACGCACTAGGAGGTTTGACAAAGGCCTTCAACCTGCCATCAAGGACAAGATTGCAGCTCTGGGTTTGGATGTGTACATCGCTTTGGAGTAAGCCACCATTCGAGTAGAGAACTCGCTGGCTAAGAGCCGCAGAGTTAGAGAGAGTGGGAGTCAGCAGGGCAATGGAGGTACACAACTTCAGGGGCGCAGGAACAAGCGCCGGAGGCTATCGGACCTGAGTTCACATTTTACCGGATCGTATCAGCCGCAGTCGTCCACACCTGCACCTTCAGTTGCCTCGGCAGGAAGGCCAGAGCAGAGAGGACTGATTTGTTATCGATGCAGACAACCGGGGCATTGTTCAGTTGAGTGCCCGCAGAAGTGCCAGGTACAGAGTACAACGTCTGTCCAGTCAAAAGCAAGAGACTCACCAGTATACTATGGCTGTGGTCAGTCCGGGCACATCCGTAAGTTCTATCCTCGGGAAGTGAGTGTCTAGGGTGCGACTGGAGCGCTAACTGCTCCATTTGTGCAGAGACGGCAGACTCCTCAGCAACCTAGGGCCCAAACGTCTAGGTTTACAGAGGGAGATACTTCAGCTCATTTTGTGAGGCAGCCGACGACTCAGGGTTTTGGTGGGCAAACCAAACCATTGCAGGGCAGGGCTTATGTTCTTGCTGATCGCAGTGCTTCCAAAGCACCAGTTGCATCTGATGCTGCAGCTACTCCAGCCATGATCAGAGGTACTCTTCTAGTCTTTAGATCATAGGCCAATGTTCTCATCGACACGAGAGCATCACATTCTTTTATTTCCTCTGCCTTTGCATCTGCATTGGGGTTACGAATAGACCCGTTGGGTAGTGCATTGAGCGTAGAGATACCAGTTAGCGGGAATGTGGGGTTGAGTTGAGTTTGCAGATCATGCGAGTTAGGAGTCACCGGTCGTTGTTTAGAGTGTGATTTTATCATTCTAGACATGACCACATTTGATGTCATCCTAGGGATGGACTGGTTGACTACCTACCGTGCCTTTATAGATTGTGAGCGATGGAGAGTGTCGATCTGTATACTAGAGGGTGACTGCTTCTACTTTTTGGGTGATCGGGATGAGGGCTTGGTGTCTATGCCCAGTGTTACTCGGGTTCGAGGGAACTTAGGTTTCCTCTTTTTTGCTCTCAGGTTGGATGAGTTGGGTGAGCTGGGTGAGGCTCGAGGGGAGTTACTTCCCGTGGTCTGTGATTACCTAGATGTCTTTCATGATGATCTGTTTGAATTATCGCCGAGTCGAGATGTGGAGTTCTCTATTGATCTTATTCTAGGAGCGGCACCCATCTCTATGCCATTGTATCGCCTTGCACCTGTTGAGTTGCGAGAACTCAAGGTGCAGTTGTAGGAGTTGCTAGACAAGGGATTTGTGCGGCTGAGTACGTCTCCGTGGGGAGCTCCAGCTCTTTTTGCAAAGAAAAAGGAAGGGTCCTTGAGACTGTGCATAGATTACAAGAAGCTGAATCAGGTGAGGGTAAAAAATGAGTATCCTATGCCTAGGATTGATGACCTGTTTGATCAGTTGAAGGGATCGCGTTGCTTTTCGAAGATCGACTTGAGGTCAGGGTATCACCAGCTGAGGATTAGAGATAAGGACATAGCGAAGACCGCCTTTCGGACTCGTTATGGTCACTACGAGTTTCTGGTCATGCCATTCGATTTGAAAAATGCCCTTGCTACATTTATGGGTTTGATGAACCGCATCTTCCATCCTTATCTGGATAGTTTTATGGTGGTATTTGTGGATGACATTCTGATCTATTCACCCACGAGGGAAATGCATGAGGAGCATCTGCATGTTATCTTGTAGCTTCTAAGAGAACATCGCTTGTATGCGAAGTTCAAGAAGTGCTAGTTCTGGATGTCAGAGGTGAGATTCCTTGGACACGTGGTGTCGAAGGATGGGGTATCAGTGGACTCGTCGAAGATTGATGCTGTGATGGATTGGCAGCGATCGAAAAATGTTTTAGAGATCCGTAGTTTTCTTGGTCTAGCAGGTTATTAACGGCGATTCGTCAAGGACTTTTCCAGGTTGGCAGCACCTATGGCGCGTCTGATGTGGAAGGAAGTTATGTTCGTGTGGAGTGAGTCCTGTGAGTATGCTTTCCAGGAGCTGAAGAGGAGATTAACCAGTGCACCAGTGTTGATTATTCCAGAGTGAGGCTTGGGGTATACAGTGTATTGCGATGCATTACATGATGGTTTAGGCTGTGCCTTGATGCAGGGAGGTAAGGTTGTTACCTACGGCTCACGGCAGTTGAAGACACATGAGAAGAACTACCCGACACACGATCTGGAGTTGGCAGCCGTGGTCTTCGCTTTGAAGACTTGGCAAAATTATCTATATGGTGAGTACTTTGAGGTTTTCTCTGATCACAATAATTTAAAATACTTGTTTTCACAAAAAGACTTGAATCTTCACCAACGACGATGGATGGAGTTGTTGGGAGACTACGACTTTGATTTGTAGTACCACTTAGGAAAGGCAAATGTCGTAGCTAACGCGCTCAATAGGAGATCTCATAGTTTGTTAACTTCTGTGGCTATACAAGAATGGGATATGCTTAGAGATGTTGGGGAGTTTGATCTATGTCTCGGGGAGACACAGACAGGTGCGACTTTATATTCAGTAGCTTCACAGCCCGCATTGGTTGCACACGTGTTAGAAGCTCAGGGAACCGATCAGGAGGCTCAGATGATGTGAGATCGCATTGCCAGTGGGAAGGACACAACAGGATGGGTGGTGGGTTCAGATCAGAGTTTGAGGTTGACAGGGCGACTATTTGTGCCAGAGCCGTGCCGTGTGGGAGTGCTACATGAGTTTCACCACTCACGTCATGCAGTGCATCCAGGAGTCACGAAGATGTATCATGATTTGCATCGTCAATTCTGGTGGACAGGAGTAAAGAGGGATGTGATCTGGTTCATTTCTCGATGCCTTACTTGTCAGTAAGTAAAGGTGGAACACCAGAGACCAGCAAGATTGTTACAGTCGTTGCCTATATCTGACTGGAAGTGGGAGAATATCACGATGGATTTTGTATTAGGACTTCCTCGATGGCCAGCAGGACATGATGCTGTTTGGGTTGTGGTTGATAGATTGATGAAGTCTGCACATTTTCTTCCAATTCGAGTGAGGGTTTAGGGATAAGCTGAGTAGATTGTATATCTGAGAGATAGTCCGACTACACGGAGTACCAGTGACTATTGTTTTAGATTGAAACCCGCGCTTTACATCGCACTTTTGGTAGAGTTTTCAGATGGCTTTAGGGACGAGCTTGACTTTCAGCACAGCTTTCCACCCACAGACGAATGGTAAGTTTGAGAGGACCATCCAGATTTTGGAGGACATGATGAGAGCTTGTGTGCTTGATTTTTGGGGTTCTTGGGAGGATCATCTATCATTGGCAGAGTTTGCATACAACAACAGTTATCAGTCCAGTATTGGGATGGCATCGTATGAGGCTCTGTATGGTAGGCTGTGTAGATCGTCGGTGTGTTGGACAGATGTGGGTGAGACCACTGTTTTGGGACCTGACCTAGTGCGGGAGACGACAGAGAAGATTGTAGTGATTCGTCAGCGTCTAGTGACAGCACAGAGCCCCAAGAAGAGTTATGCTGATCAGAGGAGGAGACCTTTGGAATTTGCAGTGGGAGAACATGTGTTTCTGAAGGTCTTGCCACGTAGAGAGTTGATGAGATTTTGCCATAGCGGGAAGCTATCACCGCGATTTATTAGACCCTTCGAGATCCTGGAAAAGATTGGGGTGGTAGCATACCGTCTGGCGTTGCCACCTCATTTAGCATCTGTGCATCACATCTTTCATGTTTCTATGCTTCAGAGGTATGAGCCTGATCCTTCACATGTTCTGGATTGGGCCGAGTTACGAGTTGATGAGGATATAACGTATGAGGAGCATCCTGTGAAGATTCTAAATACGAAGGAACAAGTGTTACGAGGGAGAACGATTGCTTATGTCAAAGTTCAGTGGCTTCATCACGGGGTTGAGGAAGAAACTTGAGAGCTTGAGTTTGGGGTTCGTGCTAGATACCCAGAGTTATTTACCTCATGACCTTGTAGTGAATTTCGGGACCGAAGTTCCTTAAGGGAGGGAGAGTTGTGAGAACCAATACTGTTTTGTTTTTATATATATGCATATTTGGTGTTTTTCAACACGTTTTGGAATTTTCGCTTTAATATGCTTATACGCGTTTTGATGCATATTTTGGTTTAAATAAGCATGCGGGGTTGGTCCTGAGGGCTGCGGGGAGTTACAATGCGAATTTCAAAATTTCAAAAAAAAAATATTTTTGAGGCCTATAAATATCTGGAGTTAGATATTTTCAAAAGATATTTTCAAAATTTAACAACTAAATTTCCTCCTTTTTCTCTGTGTCTTCTCTCGAACTTCTCAAGGGCCCGGGGCTTAAGTTTTGACGGACCAACAGCCGATCTTTGTTATAGGCATCGTGCTCTATCCATCCATCCGGACGGAATTTCATTCCGACAAAGCTCGATTTTACACGTGGATTGAGGCGTCGAGTTTTTGACTCACCGAGATAGGATTCTAGATTGTATAGATGTTTAAGAGTGCTATATGTAATCTTGTATTGTTTCACCGTCTAAAAACGCATGAAAAAGGTGATTTATGTTTTGATAAATCGGGTTTTTGGGTTAAAGCCGTTTTTCGTCGTTTTTGGTGGATGGAAATGTGTTTCGAGAGTTTCCTTTTGAGGTTTTGGTGTAAAGCTTAGGCGTGTGTATGTCCGAGGGTGTTTGATGAGTGTTTGGAGGCTTGATTTGAGGCTTGGAGGCCAAATCGTAGCACAAAACATTTTTTGGGCAGGATCAGTCGACTGGATCATAATATTAGTCGACTGGATCGTCATTTTGGGCGTTCAGTTGGCTGGACCTGGGAGGTCAGTCGACTGAAATTGCTTCTGTTTTGATTCTCTTTTTCCAAAGAGTTTTTCAGTTGACTGGGAGCTTGGGCCAGTCGATTGGGGTCCTGTGTGGGCGTTTGGTGGTTGCTTAGATGATTTGGTGGTTATTTTGGAGAAATGAATGATTTTGCAAAAGGAGTTTTTACGAAAACTTCGAAAAATATGTTTTCTTTTGGGGTTTGGAGCTAACCCGTGGAGTTGGGGCTCAACCTTGAAAACGTTTGATAAAAGTGTGTTTTTACATACCTGTTGATCTCCATGGTAGATGGATTGAATCTCCTTTTTACACATGTTGTAAAGCTTTGAAACACATGTTTTTACATGTTTTGTTTGATCTCCAAGTTAATGGAAGGATCTATATGTTTGTTTGATCTCCATGTTGATGGATGGGTCTTTGTATAAATGTGAAAACTTTTTAGTTTTGTAAAATGATTCTCTAGATGTACCAGGATAGCGGGTATTTGGCACGAGTTGCCCTCGGTGTAAGTCCGAAAACGTGCACAGAGTAGGCGCTTTGTACTTTCGGGCTAGTTTCCGTAAATTAAGCGGTTGGGTGCTTTGTGCCCTCGGGTTTTGGGCTCGTAAATTAAGCTTTATATTGTGGTGGCTTCGTATAGAACTTGCATTTACTTAACCAGTCCTATGATGTGTAGGGATTGGGTAAAGGGGCAGGAGTCTGTAGGTGCTACATCTGTCCCCTTGTGACGCAGTCGGTACATAGGATTCATTTTGTCTTTCTCCTCAACTGTGTGGCCTGAGTGGAGCATTCTGATTTACCGGTTTAGTTTCCTCAGCAGTGTGTGTGTGTTGCGAGTGGAAAATATATTTTCTCTTTCCTCGGATGTGTGATCCGAGTGGAAAGCAACTTTTTGTTTACAATTCTCTATAACTATTATTTGCATTAGTTATAATGCCTGGTTTTACTTGTGGTTGAGTTAGCTCCCACCATATGATTGCATATCCTGCTTTACAGCTTTATAGGCAGTTTCTATTGGGTTTCGGCTCATGGTGTGAGATTTTTACTGTAAAATCATTTTCAAGTTTGGAGGTTGATGATCACGAGGAGTTGATCTAGTGGTGCTTGTGATGGTGGAAGACTTTACTGTTTTTCTTTTTGTATGCCTGTTTGAAGGCACGTTTATACGCCTGTCACGCCCCAAACTCCGGGTCACCTGAAACACCGATAAACAACCAAGGTAGCACCCAACCCGAGAATACACTCTCAAACAAACCATACAAGCATTGTATATAATCGCCAAAGGGATTACATTACACGGCCCCAACACCGAAAAACATGTTATAGCATATGTATTCAAAACTAGCAAAAAGGAAGACTACATCTCTTCCACCCCTCCAGCAACCCCGGATCAACTTGTGTGACCGGTAGCTGAAAAACATTTCAAATCCCACATCGTGAGCGAAAGCTCAGTAGAAACTAGACAGTACAAGCAATAAAAGCTAAACATGCTTGAAAAACGAGGTGCAGTTTTAGACCCTCTTTTAAGCCTTAAAATAGTTTGAAAACACGGCTCACACGAACTCCAAAGATAACAGATATATATATATATATATATATATGCAACACATGAACATATATCCAAATCGGCTCACAAGCCCCAACAAGCTAACTCATGCAATCCATGCACTACCCCCAACACACTATGAGCAACACACCCAACACATATCTCTCTAGGACCTTGTCTCCGTCCTTCAGAGTCACACGCACTGTCTTTAAGATCACGTTCCATCCTTGAAACTATGCATATTACCTTAACAGATATCACGCCACAGTTAAGAAAAAGCAGTAAAAACACAGATAAGGGTAACAACTATAGACTCCTGCACATTACCCTAGTCCAGAACCACTTGAGGCCTGCTATGTAATGACAAATTCTATACGGAGCTACAACAACGACGCCATTCACGGAGGCAACTGACTCCCTTTACGAATTTCCACGACTGATGGAAGAGCATCCAATACCACGTTTACAAGGATCAACCCGAGGGACCGTAGCGAACCCACTCTACGCACAAAACACAAGGATCTTCTTGGGCTTTCACCAAAGGATCACTGCCCCAACTAACATTTCTCGGGCTTTCACCGAAGGATCTCAATCCCATCTAACATATTATCGGGCTTTCACCGAAGGATCTCAATGCCATCTAACGCATGCCACCCATGCAACTCAACGAACGCAACCCGTGCAACACACGCAACGTACGCAATCCGTACAACATGCACCACATGCATCCGCTCCTCAGAGCCCACATATACATGCCTATAAAACTATGAGTTTCAAAGCATAAACCACGTAACTCCCTTACGTAATCCATACATAAATAGACAGTTATAAATGCATATAACTAGTTATAAACGTACATAGCCATATATAACTTCACATTATGACGCCACCCGCCATATAACTCGACACGACATCACATGCCAAGCACCCGTCATTCATTAACACGAATGACCCGTCCACACACTAGGACAACCAACCACAAAACTAAGCCTAGCCAGGAGGCCAACCCCAAAACCATAAAACTCACGGGTCCTAAAAACGCCCAACACGGCCATCACAACCCACGACGATCGCGCGTGCCCAACACAAACCCAACGGTGAATAAACACCACACACCTAACCGTGCACCAACACCCACGTCAAACCATGCACATCACCCAAGGAAGGCACCCAATCAAACACTCAAGGCCACTACACGCCCCCCGAAACCACAACATGATCAACCGAACCCGGAAACCCAACCACCGAACCACAAACACAACACTGCCCAAGTTCATTCGACTAGACCCCAACCCTCAGTCGATTGAACAACACACTAGAAAAGCCCAGAATGTCAAAACTGACGGTTTAGTCAACTAACCCCACGGTCCAGTCGACCGAACCCAAGAACCAAGATCCAGTTGACCGAACTGAGGCGGAATAGGTTTTTGAGCTACGGATTCATCTCTCTAAACCTCGAATCAATGCCTCCAAACACCCATACAACACCCTCGAACATACACACGCCCAGGTCTAACACCAAGACCTCAAAAGAAACACTCGATACCCGATTCCATCCATCGAAATAGCCAAAAAATGGGTTTTTAGCCCAAAACCCCAACATGAAACAAACTCAAATGTACAGCAATCGAACCGTTAAAAACACATATGATTAAACGTAGCACCCTTATATAGCAATAGGGTCTAGAATCCACCTCGGTGAGTTAAAAACATAACACCTCGAACCACGGGCAAAACTGAGCCTCACCAAAATAGAATTCCGTTCGGATGAACACGTAACCCACTGTGCCAATAGCAGGAATCCGCTATTTGATTGTTGAAAATCGAGCCCCAGGCCCCCGAGAACTTAAAGAGAAGGCCGCGAGAAAAAAAGGAAACTTACTGGAGAAGTTTTGAAAATATATTTTGAAAATATATAACTCCAGATATTTATAGGCCTCCAAAATATCTTTTTTTGAAAATTTTCAAAATTTGCACCGCAAAACCCCACGGCTTTGGGAACCTGCCCACATGCATATCTAATCCCGATCATGCATCAAAAGCATATAAAAACATGCTATCACATAAACACAAAATGCACGTCGAAAAATGCCAAAAAAGTAAACGGGTCAGGATCTCACAACTTTACCCCACTTAAAGGATTTTCGGCCGAAATTCAACTCAAGGTCAAAACAACAAACCGTTGATCTCAACGACAATGGATCTACAACGCACCCCAACCTCACATCATCACCAACCACTGTCTCAATGCTACACATCGCCCACGGAATCCATCATCATCTCCCAAATAGATATAATAAAGAAACTGGCCCAAAGCCTGTATACTCTGAAAGTACCTCTGCTCGCTGAAGGCATATCTGCATCATATGGCACAACCGGCGCTCTAGAAGAAATGGGAGCTATAAGTGCATACCCCCGTGGCAATGTAGCTCTGCCCTGTCCGCCATAGCCTGGCACTGCTGGCTGTCGTATCGACTACACTGAAGTCTCCCTATCTATCGCTCGGGAAGTCTGGCCTACAGGATGCTGCTGTCGTTCCTGCACAAATGAACCCTCTGGCGTGCCCGCTGTACTCGGCGCACTCTCCCTCTAGGGACAATCCCTACGAATATGTCCAGGCTGGCCACATCCATAAAAAATCTGTGACTCCCTCCCCTATAACTGAACCGATACCGAACCCTGGGACTACTTTTGCTGAGGGCAATCCATTACACGATATCCGAAATTTGTCTGTGGTCACAATCTCCTCTGCAAACCGAGATAAGCTAGTAAACTCAGCCTCATACTCAACTACTGTCATCGTCCCCTGAGTCAGGAAAAGGAAGTCCTCTCTGTACCGATCCCTCAAAGTCGCAAGAAAATATTTCTCCAGAAACACCTTTGTGAATGCCTCCCAAGTACCTCTAACTATAGTCCTGGCAAACTTCCACCACATGTGAGCACTCCCCCTCAGCTGGAAGGCAGCAAAAGTAACTCTCAGATCATCTTCCTCTATCTGAAGTGTGTCCAAGATCCTAGTGACCAGCTCCAGCCATTCAGTGGCTACCGTGGGGTTTGGATCCCTAGAAAAGGTAGGAGGTTCCAGACGTTGGAACTCGCGCATTGCGACCGTCACCCTTGGTTCAGGTACACTCTCTCTTCCCCTAAAAGCCTTAGCCAGCTGCCAGATGGAGCCGACCATCTCACGCAATAGATCTCCGTCAACAGGTCCTTGGGGTGCATTAGTATCCCCAAAATCTGGGACTGGAATGTCCCTTCGGCCAGAACCATGGCCACGGCCTCGACAACAGTCTCGTCCTCCCTGCATGGACATCGCGTCTATATAAAAAGGACAGAACATAAGACGCAGCACATCGCATCAACATAAACGCTAACCACATAAGCACGCTAACACATAAGCACATAGGTTCATGCTAAACAAACCCCACATACCAAGGAGAACTTACAAGAATGACGCGCCAGTCTGGACAACCTGCTCAGATTCTTTGCTAGAAATCATGTCAGCTAAATGCATTTCTAACTTGGCTCCCAAGTTTTTTAATCCAAACGCCTAAAGGCAAGACTAATCAATCCTACAGTTCCACCTCCATGCTCACATATACACATCATACTCATGCCTAACATGCTAACACGTTCATGTTATCAAAACATCTAAACACATACAGTCAAGCACACGCAATCAACCTCACACAGTGATATACCCTCTTTCCACGGCTCTTAGGTATTCAAATCCAGAGCTCTGATACCAAGCTGTCACGCCCCAAACTCCAGGTCACGTGAAACACCCACAAATAATCAAATGTAACACCCATCCCAAGAATGCACTCTCAAATAAAACATACATGCATTATATATAACCGCCAAAAGGCTTACATTACACGGCCCCAACGTCGAAAAATATGTTACAGCCTATATGTTCAAAATGACCAAAAAGGAAGAATACAGATCTTTCACCCCCTCCAGCAATTTCGGATCAACCTATGTGATCGGTACCTCAAAAGTATTTCATATCCCACACCGTGAGCCAAAACTCAGCAGAAACTAGACAAAGCATGCAATATAAGCTAAACATGCTAGGAAAATAAGGTACATTTTTTGACTCTCTTTCAAGCCTTAAAACAGTTGAAAACAGTTTTAGATCACGACTCATCAAACCCAGAAAATAGTTTGGTAACACGACTCGCACGAGTCCCAAAGATAACAGGTATATATATATGCAACACATGAATACATATCTAAACCAACTTTCACAAGCCTCAACAAGCTAACTCATGCAATCCATGTACCACGCCCAATGCACTATGAGCAACACACCCAACACATATCTCTTCAGGACCTCATTTTCGTCCTTCAGATTCACACACACACACAACTTTAAAACCACGTTTCTGTCCTTCAGATTCATGCACACCTGCATTGTTAGGACCACATTTCCGTCCTTCAGATACTCACACACAAGTGCATCATCAGGACCATGTTCCCGTCCCTCCAATTCTCGCACACAAGAATGCATCGTTAGAACCACGTTTCCATCCCTCCGATACCCACACACGCACACATGCATCGTTAACCAAGGTTAACATATATTGGACCACATTTTCGTCCATCGTTAGATAGGGCTAATATTCATCGAGCCACATTTTAGCCCATCGTCAGCCAGAGCTAACGTGCATGCCAATATCACGTATGATCACATTTCCATCTTACATCATGCATAAATAAAACTAAGTTATAAATGCACAAAACCACATATATCCTTCACATCATGATGCCACTCGTCACATAACCGACATCCAATCACATGGACAACCAACAACCCACAAAACCAAGCCTAACCCGAAAGCCAACGCTAAACCCCTCAAACCATGAGGTCAAAAAACACCACCTTTCCTCCAAAGGTGCCATGAGCCCAAACACACTTGATACCCAACCACGACGCACACAACCATGCCCCAACAACCCACATCTAGCCATGCACGTCACCCCCGAGGACGGAACCTAAACAAAGACCTGAGGTCACGACACGACCCCCGAAACCACAACACGACCAACCGAACCCCAAAAAGAATCTAACAGTATTTCAATCGACTAATCCCATAATCAATAAACTAAATACCGTCATAAACCAATTGAAAACCAAGGACCCAACCATGAAACAACCACACAAAATAGCCCAGGTCCAGTCGACTGAACCCCCCTCCAAGTGACCCAAACAACACACTGGACTCTCGTAAAAAACGCCCAAAAACCTCTATCCAGTCGATTGACCCTACGGTCCAGTCGATTGAACCGAGGCGAGAACAATTTTTGAACACTATTTCTGCCTCTAAAACCTCGATTTGAAGCCTTCAAACTCCCATCCAACACCCTCGGATATACACACGCCCAGGCCTAACCACAAAACCACGAAAGAAACACCTGACACCCGATTTCATCCACCGAAATCGACAAAAAACTGTTGTAAACCCCAAAATTCAACTTAAAACAAAATCAGATCTCATGCATCTTAACCGGTGAAAACACGCACGATTACACGTAGCACTCTTATAAGACATGAGAGTCTAGGATCCTACCTCGGTGAGTTGAAAACTTAACACCTTGAACCACGTGCAAAATTGAGCTTCGTCGAAATAAAATTCTGTCCGAATGGATGCGTAGACCACGATGCCAAAATCAATAATCCGCTGTTGGATCGTCGAAAACCAAGTCTCAGGCCCCCAAGAAGTTAGAGAGAAGGCAGAGAGAAAATGAAGGAAACTTAGTAGAGAAGTTTTGAAAATATCTTTTGAAAATATCTAACTCCAGATATTTATAGGCCTCCAAAATATCTTTTTTTTTATTTTTAAAATTTGCACCGCAATGCCCCACGGCCCCGAAAACCTGCCCCGCATGCATATCTAACCCCGATCATGCATCTAAAAAGCATATAAACATGCAAAATCGAAAACAGGAAACACGCATCGAAAAACGCCGAAAAAAGAAATGGGTCAAAGTCTCACAGGATTTGGCAACTAAACACTTAAGGTTTTGGTCTCACAAAAAGGTGTGACAGAGGGCTCTGTCAGTCACTGAATCTTAATAGTGACTTTGGAAAGGATTTTGACCTATCAAGACTTTCTATTTTTTGCTCTTTTTTGGTGGACAATAAGATAAATATGTCCTATACAAGTTTTATGTTTTGACCCAAGCTCTGTTCCTACTCTAACTTAGGGTTTTTAGGTCTGTAACTCAAAGTGGTCAAGATCTGACACTCTTTGAAAAAAATGACATATTTGGAGTTCTACCCAACGAAATCACTTCAAACCAATTTTGTATGAGAGAGAACTCAACAATATAGGTTTAAACATAAAAATCAATTTAAGATCATTTTTTTACAATTAGTTGTGATATTTTAAAGTTCGTGGCAAAAAGTAGGTAAGCCCAGAAAATCAAGTTGTTTAAGGTTTTGATAGCTTAGCTCATGCGGTGTCCATTTTTTACGTATTTTCTTTGCAGGCATGTCATAAACTCATATAAACCAAAACTCCATAACATATTCAAGCCATAAAACTCAAAAATATACACATGCAAGCACATGCAAGGCTCAATCTTACACTAACAGTCCACTATTCACACCTACAAACGCCTTTTTAAGTTAATCTTTATTCCTTATTTTTAGAGTTTATTATAGAGCTAGATGGATTAAGGGCTATCTTATGAGAGAATATCAGAAAGTTTTAGGGGATTTACTTACTTGTTTTGATGCTCTAAAGGTTGGGGAACGATGGAACTTGGCTTTGTAGCTCACACCTTGAACCTTCCTAGCTTCTCCTTCCTTCTTCCTTCCTTCTTCTCTTCTTCTTCTCTTGAGAACACTTAGAATATTTTTCTAAACTCTCTCCCTCACTATGTTGCACGAAATTGTGGAGGAGAATGAGGGATATAAGGCCTTATTTATAGAAATTTTGGTAATATATTTAATAATTAAGGTGTAAGTATTTTTTTTAATTTTTTTAAACTTTGATTGGTTGCATGGGAGGTGGGAATGCTTTTGAGACTTACACAAATCAGATATGGCAACTAGGGATTTCGTCTATGGGCTGTTTGGGGCAGACCAAAAGCTATTTTGCATTAATTTAGGGTTTAAATTGTATTTTGGTACCATTTTGTGCAAGAAAATGTATAAAATATTAATTTTATATATCTTTTTGGTATCTAAACCTACTAAAACCTATTATGTTAATGTATTTATAATTAATTTAGTCTTCTCATGATTTATCATAATTTTGATAGCAATTAATTAAATAGGTGTAGGCTTTTAAACTAAATTAAGCTAGTTTGACTAGAATTGACTTTTTGACTTATTTATTGTATAGAGACTTTAAATAATTATTTGTTTACTTTTTGTTACCTATATTATTATATTATGGTGCATATTACTTGTTTAAAAAGTCTTGGATCATAAAAATGCTTAATTTGTATAATTTTTTTCTTATTTTTAAGCTTAAAAAGGTAAAAAGGGACTTTTTGTGCACTAATCCCAATGTGGCCAACCATGCAAGGGTATTTTTATTATTTTTATTGTTATTTTATCTTTTTTTATTTAATTTTATCTAAATACCTGATTTAGGGTGTCTATGTGTCAAAACTTGAGTTTTTAAGACTTTTTACTGTACTAAGGGCAAAATGGTCATTTCACCCTAATTATGAGAATTTTTTATTTTCAATCTTATATTTCATGTTATTTACATAATTTAAAATGTTAGGAGTCTTCTCTAAGTATTAGGGCTTTGTCTCTGAGTATGTGGTCTTCTTTAGAATTTTTGGATCGAATTTGGGTTTCGGATTGAGTTAGGGTTTCCATTCTTCTAGTGACATAAGATCTCGTCGGCTAACCGTCGCTAATACTATGATTTAGGCTTAATTAAAAGTGTTGGACTTTGTAACTTTATTTGGGCCCTATTTCTAACCTTTTTCATGATCTATGTTTTTTTTGGGTCAAGTTGTAGAATTGTGTTCCTATGATTTTATGTGGTTTTAGAGTTTTAAATTTTTGATGTCAACTGTCCTCAAGGGTTCTGGGTTTAAATATTATGTTTTAGAGTTTCGTTTTTGTTTGATTAAAAGAATGTGTAAAATTACACTTGGGTCTTGTTTGTCTTTTTCATAATTTCTCTATCTTATTGGACTAACTTATAAGTTTATGATTGTTTATGATTTTCAGTTTCTAGAATTCAATATTAGAGAATTCTTTATTCTGTAGGGTTTTACTTTGAACCTTAGGATTTTGTTCCCGTCCTAACCCAATTTTTTTGGGGGTTCTTTGTGAATTTTCGTCGCTAATTTCTCTAATCTAAAATCGAGTACTTTTATATTTTTATTCATGAGTTAGTGTCTGTTGTAGGAATGGATGAGGATTACCTCGGAGACTTTCGTGCAGATAATGAGAATTGAGGGACTTGCGTGTAATTAGGACTAAGATTATTGATGACTTCTAGAGTGATTATAGGAAACTTTTATGGTATTTTTTGTAATAGGTGTGTAGCTTAGCATGGATTTTCCAATTGTGAGGTGTCTAGGGCTAAAAGTGTAATTATCTAAAAGTTCAAGGTTAAACGTGCAATTATTAAAAATTATGAAATATTAAGCCTTTGCGTATATTTTCTTCTTAATTATTGAGTTGGTACTAAGCTTTCTTATTCTTTGGACTTAGAGCCTTATTATTTGTGTATGTCTTCGATTTGGGTCATTTTTAAAATTTTGTTATTGTTCTTGGACCAAATTGAAATTTTCCTTTCCCTTATAGTGTTCTAGGGTTTTTGGTTCTGAGATCCGATTCTAGGTGAAATCCTTTAAGACTCTTAATCTTAATCTAACCCTAATATGAAAATCTAGTTTTGGGTGATTTAATGTTCATAATTCAGAGGCTTAGAAAAATCGGGTCGTGACAATCTACCCCCCTTAAAACAAATTTTGTCACCAAAATTTCCAAGCATGCCTTTCTCTCAAATGCGCTGTTTTTTAATTGTTCGTATAATGCTTTTCTGCTCTCAGCGCAACTCTTGTGTCTACTCTAGGCTATGGCACGACGTTGACAGATCATCTTGATCTTCCTAGTTGTCTCGTTTGCGTGGTCTGGCCTTAACAGAATGATCTTCTAACTATCTAATGTCCAGGTTTATCTTGTCGGCATGTAGAGTTTTGGGTGCCTCTTCCACTGTCTTGATCATTCTCTGATTGGTAGCCAATCTAGGGTAAAGCAAACATGATGAGGAAGGATGGTTGGGGGTAGTAGTCTAGTTCTGCAAGTCTATTATTGTTTAGTACAAGATCCCATCTGTTGTCAACCTTGTTGTTCTTTGTAGCTAGCTTGTGAGTACAACTTGATAGGAACGAATCTCCTCAATGATTTCTCATGTCCAGAGTTACTCTTCTTTTGGTTCCAAATCCTTTTTGAATCCTCTAACTCTAATTCCACTGCTAGTGTTGTCCGTACGACTTGTGCATAAGTGGGAAGCAACATATAGACAATCCTTCCCCAAATTGATGACTCCAGGCTCCACTCAATCTTTCGCGCTTTCGACTCTTCATCTAGTATAATGGCTACAGCAAAGCGGCTCAACTCCTCGAAACGGTTAGCATACTGGGTTACCGTCATCGATCCTTGTTTAAGTTCTAGGAGTTCTCTAATCTGTCCCTGACGAAGGGGAGCAAAAAAATACTTCTCCAAAAATAACCCTTTGAACTAATCCAATGTTAAGGCTGCCACGTCTTGGGTGTTGTTGATCATAGATCACCAACAATCTACTTTTCCTTCCAATAGGTGAGCTGCTAAAACTACCCGATCTGTCTCAACTTGAACCAATTGAGTTGAATAACTTCTTGATGGCCCTCAGCCACTCCTTGGTCACTTTTGGTTCTACTTCTCCTCCACACGTAGGGGCTCATTGTCTTCTAAGCTCCGATAAGAACCACGCTCTATTACGCACATGGGAATAGTTAATGCTGGTGGCAAGCTCTCGTAAGACTTGGATAATCTAGGTGCTTTGTCATCTATGGATCCACTAGTTTCTTGCTGGTGGTTTGGTCGTCTACCAGCCATCCTAAAAAAAAGGTGTCTTATGATTTAGGGGGTGTTTCAATTATTGATTATTTTCATGTTTTGAGATCTTGTGGATTTAAGTTTGAGGTTATTTTAGTACGCATTACGTGTAAGATAATACTTATATTTTATATCATTCAAGCTCGGGTGCATAGCCAATACAAGGTTTCGAAAAGGTTCACAAAATACACATACAACATTGAAAGAAAAGAAAAGATTCAACGCGGAGCTTGCTAGGGTCTATCTAAAACAGACACAGGTAGAAACATCGGACGAATGTCTTATGCTCCTAAAGGTTGTTGAGTTTCTTCTGGCTCCTGACGCTTGATTTTGACATGTTGGTACGTAGGGTCTGAGGGTCTCCTCCCAGTTGAGGGTGTGGCTCGGATCAGGTTCATACTTTCGCAACATCGAGATGTGGAATACGTTGTGAACATCTGCAAGCTGAGGCGGTAGGGCTAAGCAGTAGGCGACTGCTCCTACTTTGGCTAGGATCTTGAACGGGCCAATATACCTAGGTGATAGCTTCCTTCTCCTTTCGAATTGAATTACCCTTCGCCAAGGCTGAATTTCGAGAAACACTTGGTCTCCTACGTTGAATCCCAAGGGCCACAGTTGTTGGTTGGTGTCGCTTTTTTTGTCGACTCTGAGCGGTAGTAAGACGCTGTCGAGCCAATTTAATCTTTTCGGTGGTCTCAAGCACGATGTCTGGTCTTAGCAAACTGGTCCCTCCGGTCTTTGCCCAACACAAGGGTGATCTGCACGGTCAGCAGTAGAGCGCTTCGTATGGTGGCATACTAATACTGGCTTGGTGGCTATTGTTGTAAGCGAACTCGTCAAGCGGTAGGTGCTTCTCCCAACTTCCTTCGAAGTCCATAGCGCAAGCTCTCAGCATGTCTTCTAACATCTGAATGGTGCGTTCGAACTATCCATTGGTCTAAGGGTGAAAGGTTGTACTAAAGCAAGGCTCCAATCCCAAAGTTGTTTGTAAATTGTGCCAAAACTGCAATGTAAAGTGACTCAATCGAAAACGATAGAAGTTAAAATCCCGTGCATTACCCTAGTTTTCTGTGAAGGCGCTAAAGCCTAATAACGTAATATCCTGACGATCGTCGTTACTCACAAATCTACTAGGCAAGATTTTAAAGGTCGATAGGCAAAACATACACTGGGTTTAATAAGAATAGTCTCAAGAAAAGCGATCATAGGGCGGTAAATGGGTAAACATGTAGCTGAGAATTTCGAATGACATACTAGGCTACATGAGATACAGTTGGGGTTAAGGAGGTTAAGAGATGGTGAACAAGTTCTTTATCGAGATTCAACGAGGAAAATTTCCCAAGATGATTCAAAAGGTGGGTTAGGTTAAGTCAAGGGGCCATAGTTAAAGCAATCACCATTGACCCAGATTGAGAGGTCGGTTGAGTCCTAGATGCCTTGGAGATAAGAGATTAACAATTAATGAATATTACAAAAAGGGATGTTTCTTGGGACCAATCTGTACAACATCAGATCTTAACAAAAGATATGTTTAAACAATGGGTAGCCAAACTAGATATTTGCCCTGAAGTTACATCGGCCTAACATACTTCAATTTAAGCATCCAAGTCGACTCCCCGGGTTGGAATTTTTAAGAATTCTCAAAATTACTTTAGCCGGGTGTAGTATTGAAGTCAAGGGAAGATGAATGGTGGCAGAAGATCTTAATAATGTCAAATGTTTGGGGCTAAAGGAATGATATTGAGTTCTACGAATAAAGAGTTAGTTCAAGGATGATGACTTGAATTGAAGGACAATCAAATGCGAATACTAGTTGTTGTCTAGGCATGACTCAACAATGAAAATTCAAAGATAAGGGTATTTTTTGGGATAAAATTTCCAATAGGGTTACCAACAAGACTTGGGTTCATAAGGGTTACCTACGAATGATACCGGACAGCATTGCTGAGGACCGGTGCTATTAGAAGGAAGGATAAGTAAAGAATTTCAACCGAGTATAAAAGTTTATACAAAAACTTAGGGTAAACGAGAATGAAACTTATAAGGATGAAGTTATGAGGTTCTAACAGTCGAGCTGATATATGGAACTTCTCTTAGTGCGTACTCCCGTCTAGCCCCCTTAAAATAAAATAACTCGTTGCACGAATCTCTGATCTTCGATCTCAATGCCCTTACTCATCCTTTGCACGCAGATTCCCCGTTGCTTCTGATCCTAGTAATGTCCTAACACGACTCGCTTTAAGACTTAAACGCAATAGATTTTAGTTCTTATAATGTATAGATGATAATTATATTTAATACAACGTACCCTACAGAGCTTTTATGTGACAGAATGCATGATTTCTCATAACCCAAGGTGTGAAGGTTCACTAAGCCTAGGCTCTGATACCAACTGTGACGCCGGACACATCGGGACATACATAAGTATAGATAAGGAGAATATTCTAACCATTCATTCATATTTAGTTATCATAAATATTTCATCATTAAGAGTTTTGAAACGTTCAAAATACATAGCTGTAAACACCCCAATTTGACCCCGCCTAATCTTAGGTGAATCCAATGATGAAAACAGGAGGAATAGTGCTTCAGTTCGATCCTCGGGAAGTGATCCAAGCTCCGTATTTGAATCCGCAACCTTCAAACTAATGAAATTTTGTTGAACCTTTGAAACTTGCTGCCCAAGTAAGGTGACCGCCATGTTCATTGTGGCGATCGCCAATAGAACCTCTTGGAAACCTTAGCCAAAAGTGGCGACCGCCACCTCTAACCTGGCGACCGCCAACTTATATTGTGGCGACCGCCATAGAACTTTGTGGAACCCTTCAAAAACATGGCGACCGCCATGTCCAATAGTGGCGACCGCCTTCTCCAATTGGTCTGACATGCCCAAAAACTTGGCAACATCTCATTGGTTGAAGAACTCTATAAATATCGTACCTCTGGTACGTTTTCAAAGACAAAAAATTAGTAACAGATTTAGTGAGAGAAATTCTGCCGAGTTGTCGAGCAATTTCGAGTCCCGATACCGAAACCCTGTCGAGATACCGTGATCCAAACCCTTGACGCCTACATTGAAGCCTTGCTTGGATCACCACCCGAGGAGTAGACCGTTGAAACACATTCCCGACTTGAGGATTCTCCGGCAATCTAGGTATCTCGTTTGGATCCCCGATTCTTCTAAACTCCATTTCTTCTCTATTGGAGTGATCGGGTTAACTTTCAATTTTAATTTGTGTATTTCTTTTGTTTATGTAATTAACCGTGTTTATTGTTTAAATTGCTTCATTTAGTTTAATCTTTTTAATTAATTTCTTAGTTTATACATCCACACGAAACACATTGTCTTTTTCTTTAATCCATTCATCAAAGTAGTGCTAATATATTTTGGCAATTATAATTTGTTAGTGTTGTTAATTGTTATCATAATGCACTTATATTTATGTTAATGTAGTAATTAATACTACATTTCATATTTTAGTTAAATAGTTGTATTTAATTTTTTTTATTTTTCTAGCATTCTTTTCTTTTCTTTTTTTCGTAATATTGATGTTCTCTTCTTTTAAGTGTTAGTTTAAAATTCTTTCATTTATTTCCCATCTTCGTTTCTTTTCCTTGTAATATCACTTTAATTTTTATTTCCTCTTCCATGTAATGTACCTTTAATTTCTTTTCCTTTCTTTCTAAGTCTCATTTTATTTTCTCTATTACTAATGTTCTATTTTATTTTATTTTAGTTTAATGTTCTTTTTTTCTAACTTTTATTTTCTATCCTTTTCTTTTCTTTTAATGTTAATGTAATTTCTTTTACTAGCATTTTACTTCTTTTTCTTTTATTTTAACACTAGTTTTAAATTTCCTTATAATGTTCCCTTTTCTTTTTCTTTTAGTATTAGTGTTTCTTTTATCTTAATAATAGTATTTAGTATAAACCACTATTTTATTTTTTTGTATAGCTCTATTTTCTTTTCATAACACTTATTTTTTTTCTTTCATATTATTAAACCAAAAAAATTCACAAAAGAGTCTTTTAATAATTGAAACTCATTTGTTCATTTTATTTCTTTTATTTTTCTTTTGATTTAAAATATAAAATGTGTGAATAGTTAGTTTTGTTTTAGTAGTCTAATAGCATTTTCTAAAACCTCCTTATTTTGGCTTAATTTTTCTTTTGTAAAGCTTTCCCTTTATTTCTTTTTCTTTCAAATCTTTAAACATTTTCTTATCATAAAAATTTTTTATTAGGTTCCATTATTTTGGTAAACATTTAATGTAGGAATTTCACATGTTTTTATTTTGATTATACTTTTGATAGTTTAAGAATATACATGATTAGTTTAGTATCATGAATTGTTTAGCTCATTTTGTAGCAAATTCATGTTTAGGTAGTTTTAGTAACTTCTAGCATATTTTTATTGTTTTATGCATAATATGATAGTTTAGGTCATTTTTGTGAATATTACATGTGGGAGTGTTCCATGTATCCTTTAGTTAGAAATTGCACGCCATAAGATTTAGGATTTTTAGTTTGATATTTGTTTTATTTGGAGTGCTATGTACATCTTTTATGTATTTTTCATATTTGATTTTGGATGTTCTCTCTTTGTCTTCATTTTCTTTATTTGTATGAATTTGAGAGATTATATTAAAAAACCAATAATGATTAGTAGAGGCCAACCTTACGGTTGGGCGAACGGAGTGCCTAACACCTTCTCCGATTCGTACCTTATCCTCTGAACCCTTTTCTCTGGTTAAACGTTTTCAAGATCAGTAGCCATTTTTGTTTTTCTTAGTTTTTCTCAAAAACTAAGTGGCGACTCTATTTTCAATAAAAATGGGATTTTTAAAAGTTAGTTTTCAAGGTGTTAAAATATTTTTCTAAACCTCTTTGAATTCTCATATTTTTGAAATATTTTTCAAAACCCACAAAATCCCAACGCTATAGTATTTTCTGATAACTCTGCTGGGGAATGGTTTCTAAAATCAAATAAAATGGCTAGACTTGAAAGTATCATTGGTTCTTAGTAAAATTTCTCATTTGCATTTTTGCACACATATGCATTGTTCTTCAAATCCCCCGGCCTGGTCGACCCGATGCCCTGAACGTTCATCCGTTTCGAGGATTGTTGGGAAGATGGGTAACCCTTACTGACTGTACGCTTTCATAGGTACAGTAAAAGAGTTCGGGCGTACTGTTTGACAATGTCCTGCACCACTCTTGGCATGGGAGGTATATACCTGGCTCTATTCAGAAGATACCCTGTTCGATTGACCAAAATTGGCCTTTTGCATATAGTAAACTTAGAACCCTCCATTAGGTGCTGCTAACCCTAGTAGAATTATGTATTTTTCTTAATTGTATGTTTTTCTTGCGTATTGTTAGGATTGCTTTGTTTGGGTTTTTGCTAGTTCCTTTTTCCGGGTTAGGCCCAGATTTTCCGTTATCCTTTGATTAGGGTAGTTTTTCACCTTCGGGTTCTTACCCGGGTTTTTTTTTCACAATGTTTGGTTTCCACACCAAAGTTTTCTCAGGGTCATGCCCGTGTTTCGTTATGTAGCCTTTAGGATAGTTTCTCTCTTTCTTCCAGGTTCTCCCTAGATTATTACTTTCTCCTCCGCCTTTGTTTAGGCTACCCTTGTTATACCTGTGAGAGTTAGTTCTTTTTTCCTACCGTTATGCTGCCCATTTTCCTTAAAATTTTAGGTCAAATCGGTCTTCTCAGTCTAGTTCTATTTTCTTACCAGAGCACCGTCCATTTAGATAAACCTTCCCTTTAGAAGTTGGTTAATCTTCTCCTTAGCCGTCATCCCGGGTTGTCCTGTTGATATGCTGCCAGTATGTGCCCGGCAGGGGCATTATTTCAGTCTTCATGTTTATCTGCTCATGATTTGCTATTTTGGGTGTTTGAGATATTTGCTATCTATTGTCAAAATGCTTGTTCGGGAGGTGTTTGATACAGGTTATTCTGACTTTTGGGATCTAGATTTCTCTGTGGGTTTACCATTGGGCCAAAAAAAGTGTAGTCATCACATGTCTGGGAAAGATCAGTGACAGGTAGACTTCGTAGAGTATCCGAATAGTCAGCCGAAATGGCAGAGAACGAGGTAACTTAACAGCTCTGATGAGAGTGATTACTAAAATACAGAGGGTCGTGGAGCAGCAAACTCAGGCTCAGAGTCAGTGTTAGGCACAGATTCGGGCAATTCAAGCCCATTTTCCAATACCGAATGAACAACATGATGACCCAAATGGTAATGGAGAAGACTTTTAGGATGACAATCAAATCCCTGATGGACCGCAAGTTGTTCCACCACCACTATGGGTCCCTCGTCAGGTGATAGTTGAGGAAGAAAATACAGCTCAATCTAGAGAATCTGCATTGGTTGAGAAAATCGATCGAATGGAGAAGGTCCTTAGAAAGGCCAAAGAAATCGAAGAATACATGCTAGATGTGGGAGGACTATGTTTGTTTCCAAACGCTAACCTACCAGAAAAGTTTAAAATGCCAGATATGAAGAAGTTCGACAGAACTGGAGATCCCAGAATTCATCTCCGAATGTATGTTAGTACCCTGTCACCAATGGGAATTGATGACCAGTTGAAGGCTTAGCTCTTTCACCAATCTCTTTCTGGGGTAGCCCCGAAATGGTTCCTCTCCCTCGACGTAGCAAAACCAGAACCTGGGAGAACATAGCCAAGGCATTCGTCAGCCAGTACAGCTATAATGTCCAACTAAATGTCACCACCAGAGAGCTTGAAACAACTCGACAAGAGAGATGGGAGTCTTTTGTTGATTTCCTGACTTGATGGAGGGGTAAGGCTGCCAAAATGACAAATCGACCCTCTGAGAAAGAGCAAGTGAGGATAGTAGTGAAGAAGCTGTAGTCCCCGTTAAAGCATTATTTGATCATGCAGTCACTCTCCATATTCGAGCAGCTGTTTGATGCCGGGGTTCAAATAGAAGATGCAATCCAGTCTAGGGATATACAGAAAGCCGAACCGAGCCAGAAACCCAAAAGGATCTTCCCCACAAACAACCAAAACCAAACTGCCACCACTAACCTCGTGTCTCGCTCGAACGAGGTAAACCTGCTGAACCCATCCTCTTTTGCCCAGCCATCCAACAATACCCATCAGTCGGACAATGGTCAATGGAAACAGAGGCCAAGGAGGTGTTCACTCCCCTCAACATTTCATTATCCACCACCCTGAGTCAACTCGTCAAGAAAGGGCTTATCAAGCCATTGGACCCCATGCCTGTACCTGACCCCCTACCGCCAAGATTTAACACTTCACAATATTGCGCCTTCCATCAAGGTCACGGACATTTGACTAATAAATGTATGAAGCTGCGTCATGAGATCCAAAATCTCATTGACAACAAAGTGATTCCGCCACCATCCGTTACTCCAAAATCAAACGTAACGACTAACCCCTTGCCGAATCATGCCAGGCAAGCTGGGGTAAATTACATGTCTCTCGAGGAATCAGAGGACCCGAGTTAGCACATCTGTTCAGCATACCTACCACGCCCTCGTGTTTCAGTAACTGAGGATCAAACAGTATGCTCATTTATCGTGGTTAGAGGCAGTCGAGACAAGATGGAGGAATGAAATGATGGTGCTTGGGAGTGGTATCAGACAGCATTCTCAGCTATTCAACTGGAAGAAGAGGAGCGCAACGAAGAAGATGATTAGCCTTTGGATTATCCAGCCCGACCATATGGGTTTGGTCACGTGCTCGATGGCGTTACCCTTCCCCAGCTTTTTGAGGAAGAGGTATATGTGGATGAAATGCAATCCTATTGGCTAGTAAGAGTTGTGCTGAAGTTTGACGAAGCAAAATGGATCAATTTTTAGGCTGCTCGGGAACAGCAGGTGGATTTTATCGAAGAGGATATATAGGAAGAAATTGATAACACATGGGCCATCGAAGACGATGAGGAGAGAAGAGGAAGAATGGCAATCACGGATTTAGGTGATTTGTGGGCATTCGAAAGCCCTCCGCTTGTGAACGAGATGCGACAGACCAGTGGCACAATAACAGAATTATGGGATCCCGAGAAGGGGATAGAACATCTGACCAGAAGCGAGCAACATTTCAAGCCAGCCCAGCTAGAAAAGGGGCAACCAAGTGAAAAATAGAAGGAAAAAGAACATGAAGAAGAAGATGATGCGGTGCTGAAGCAGTTAAAGAAGACACAAGCTAACATCAGCATTTAGGGGCTACTAATGCCCTCGCATATACACAGACAAGTTGTGCCAAAGGTTCTGAATAAAGCTAGCGTTTCAATAGATGCTACACTGGAACAACTGATTGGACTTATTCTGCTAGCGGTAGAACCAAAAGTCATTTCTTTTTTCTATAAAGATCTGCCAGCCGAGGGAAGGAATCATAACAAACCACCGCACATTACTGTTAAGTGCCTGGACAAATGGGTCCCTGTGACCCTTATCGACAATGGGTCTACATTAAATGTATGTCCACTCAGAATAGCACTCTGTTTAGGACTAAAGACGGAGCACTTCATACCGAGCAATCAAGGAGTCCGAGCTTATGATAACACAAGGAGGGACGTATTAGGACTGGTGTCATTTGCGATATCAGTAGGGCCCTTGGAAAGGTCGGTCGAGTTTCATGTGCTAGACGTACCGGCGTCTTTCAACTTGTTGTTGGGTAGACCTTGGTTGCATGACCCAAGTGTCCAAGCTGTACCATC
>JAULJZ010143491.1:0-10523 GCA_032270985.1 Heliamphora pulchella | reverse complement strand
ATTATACTAAATTATTTATTGTCGAATAATATTTTTGTTATATATATATATATATATATATATATATATATATAATATTTTATAGCACTAAATTCAAAGGAGTGTCTAATTTTGCACCAGTAATAGTACATACCGTAGAGAATGAAGTTACTGTTTACCTTGAGTACACCAGAATTTATTGTACGTACTTTGAAATGGTATTATTTGTTTTTACATAATTTTATAATTTGAACTATTCATTTTTTCTGGCGTGAAAATATAGTATAATAGTTACTTTTTTTTGGCTTCATATATAAATTTCTTTATTGGTACAATATGAGGAACAAGTTATATTGTGACTATGGCACAGTAAGATTTGTCGTGTTTTAAAACGATATTAATGTTTTATAAAATTTTATAATTTAAACTATTTATATTTTAGATTTGGTTGAGTACATTATTTGCACACAAAAATTATATTTTTTCGACATAAGCACATAATTTGATCACATTTTTTTAACTGTCTGTTATACAAAAATATATATATTTGTCATTTATTTTGTAAAAAAAATGTGATCCAATCAAGTGGCTAACACTATTTAATAAATCTAATTTTATGCATGAATAATATAATCAATAAGATCTACAAAATAAACAGTTCAAATCATAAGATTATATTAAAAAATTACACTATTTTAAAAACTAACAAATCATGCTATACCCAAGGCAAAGCAATAACCCAATTCTTTATGATATGAATTAAAAAAATACCATTTTGAAGGACTACAAATTTTGGTGTGCTCAAGGTAAACAGTAATTCAATTATCCAAGATATATACTTTTATCGGTGCCTTCGATTTATTGTTATAAAATATTTTATATGTATATATATATTTTACAAAATTATTATTCAATAATAAATAATTTAGTATAACATAAATATATATCTAACATAATATTTTAATTAATTAAACAAAATTAACTTTTAATCTCATTATTTATAATAAGATAATTTGAAAGCAAAATAAATTCAATATTTAAAACTTTGGACAATAAAATAATATTAATTAAAAAGAAAAAGTAAGAGTAGAGGTTAAATGATTTAGTTATTTAGTGAGAGAGAGAGAGAGAAATATGAGAGAAATAGAAAGAGAGAGAGTAAAGTTAAACAGGCAAGAGAGTGAATCAGCATTTAATAATTTTGAAAAAGAGCCTCACATTGAGGTGGATGCCACTTAAATTTTCAGGATAAGTTTGGGGATCCTAGAATTACTGCTCAAAGAATTCATTTTTATAGGCATAATAAAAAGAGTCAATGGGTTACACACACACACATACACATATATGAAGGTGGACAAGCGTGTGGGCTAGAAGCCTAGCCCAAAGCAAACAGGATTGAAGATTGCGATTAAGTAGCCAGCCCACTTATTGTTTGGCCTATCACAAGTTCGGGCCACCCTAGAAAAGGGTAGCTCACAATACTCAGGCCCAAGTCGGCCCCAGACAAACAGATAACTCAAAGAGATTCCATCCCTGATACAAATTGTTCGAGAGTGGAGAATCTAGCATCTTAAAGCAATACTTATTGCCCCGGGATAAGGCAAAATCTCAAGAAATGATAAGAGGCGGAGTCTTAAGAGGACTTAACCTCCTAGGTTTTTTACCCCTATATAAAGACAAGTACTCTATACCCACAGATACGCAGTTCCAATCTAGTTCTTGATTAGAAACCTCTCAAAGAGAAATCTAACTTGAACGTCGGAGTGCTTTTCGGTCAAATCAGGTCGGAAAGCACTAACGGTGTTCCTTGTCTTGTAAGAATTCGACAACAACGCAAGTAGCCTCCAGTGAGTTCGGTAACTTGGAGTTCGGCTCATATTTTGTTCGGGATCAACGTATTCGGACTATTCCAATTGATTCTGATTGTGCTATTCAATTTACAATGCGCACAATCTGGCGCTGTCTTTGGGAACGACGATCTTGAACCAACTGAACCATGAGCCAAACTCCTATTAGATTTATTAAAAGCCATGTAGGAGGGCAAGGAGTCCCTCAAAGATCCATACCAATTATCCTAGAACGGCCAAGGGTCCCTAGGATCCCGTCAGAGATTCAAAGGCGTAGGGACGACGCCTCACATAATGGGAGGCGGCTACTTTACTCTACTACTAGTTCTATAGGTGAACGTCTTTTTCCTCCACCTTCAAGAGAAAGAGGAAGATTAGAGAAGAGATTGGCCAGGTGGGACAGGATTATCAATAATCTTGAGGAAAGAATGGAACAGTGTGACATAGAAATTGATAAGTTCAGGCGAATAATCCAGAGGCAGAAAACTCAAAGGGAACCACGTGTAAGGCAAAGAGAAAGTCCTGAACTAGAGGAGACCGAACAGAGCCCAGAGTCCTATAGTTTGAGTCATTCTCAGAGGCGAAGGCATAAGGTACCCGAGGAGAGCCTCAAGAGTTCGAGGCAAACTGATACAATCAGAACTAAGTTAGTTCTGCCAAACCCTCAAAGGGTAGCTCCAGGCCGAACTGGACCTAAAGCGAGATCTTCAGTTATGGTTAGAGAAAAGAATGGATTCCAGAATGCAGCACGAAGGTGGCCGAATAACCCAAGATGTAGCAAGGAGGGTCATTGAGCAGATCTTCATATCACCATTAGCTGAGGCCATTGAGAATTCAGATCCATCACGTAAGTTCTTCCCGCCAAAGTTTGAGATGTACTATGGGATGACAGATCTAGTGAGCCATATTCGGTAATATAGATAAGCAATGGCACTCTAGAGCGAGAATTATGCACTCATGTGTCGTATGTTCCCATCTAGTTTAGGAGAAACAACCCTTAATTGGTTCCATAAGTTACCACCCCGTTCCATAGTCAGTTGGCAGCAACTAGCTAAATCTTTCACTACTTGGTTCATTACCAACAACAGACAGTCGAAAAGCTTTGACACATTGCTAGCCCTACGAAAGAATGAAGGCGAGATAATTCGAGAATATGCACGGTGTTCTTGGGAAACCTATAGTGAGATAGAAGATTACAGTAAACAATTGACAGTGGCATCCTTCAAAATAGGGTTGCCTCCACAAAGCCATCTAAGACAATCTCTCACAAAAAGAGACCGTATCCACTATGTCTGAACTGATGGTAAAAATCAAGCAACACGCAAAGGTCGAGAAAGATATAAGATAAGTCGAATAGAGTGTCACTTCAGTCAAACAACCCGAGAGGAAGGATAAAGGTCGAAAAGACCAGAGGTCTAAAAAGGATTCCCAAGAGAAAAAGGAGTCAACAGCCTACAAAGCCCTACAAATAGTGTTCAAAGAACCTCTATATAAACTCCTGGACCAGATTAAAGATATTCCTTATTTTCAATGGCCACCAAAGTTGATCGGGTATCCCAGCAGACGAAACTAGAAGCGAAAGTGTCACTACCACCGAGATCATGGCCATTTGACTGGGGAATGCCGAACGTTCAACAAACATTTAGAAGATCTGGTCCGAGCAGAGCATCTTCTAGAGTTTATTGACACTGAAAAAATTGCTCAGGAAGAGAGAACACGCGTACAAGATCAAAGGCTCGAACAAAGAGATGTTTCTTTCGGGGTGGTAAAGATGATCTATGGCACTACTGAGCCAATTACCCGAGCAGTTGTTCGGCACCAAACTAGGACCCTGGCTCATACAATAAAGGTAGATGAGGGCAAACATCGAAGGACAGATGAGAACTCTAGCCAGAACCAGATGCAGGGGATTAACTTACCTCAAGGGAATACAGCAATCCCACAATGATGCCTTGGTACTAACTTTACGCATTGCCAACTACGACGTAATGAGAGTATTGATGGATCAAGGGAGTTCGGTTGACATCATGTACTGTAATCTATTCTAGAAACTAGGGTTAAAGGACTCAGCACTCAAGAAGGGCATGACTCCGTTGATCGGCATTGGCACAGACCTAGTGTGGCTAGTAGAAAGAATAACTGTACCAGCGAAGGCGGGGCCTGCAATGGTAAACACTTAATTCCTAGTTATAAATCTACCTTCTACTTATAATGCTATTGTAGGTAGGACATGGATACATAGCTTGGAAGCAATCCCTTCGACCTACCACGAGTCCCTCAAACTCTAAATGGGTAAGGAAGTAGTTGAAATTAAAAGAGATCAACACACGGCAAGGCATTACTTTCTAGCCATAATAAAGAGCAAGAGCAGTACATCGAGGTAAAAGCCATTGAGGTAGATGATGACCTAATAATCTACGGCAGTAGCCGAACAGCCAAAGAAAAGGTAGTCGAAGATTGGAAAAAAGTTAATGTGCCCTAGGAGGATCCAGATCGGTACTTCCTGCTCAGCACAGGTAAGGCCGAATAAGAAAAAATCAAATTGATGGAGTTTCTAAGAATAAACAAAGAGGTTTTTGCATAGACGCCCTAGAGATGCTAGGAATAGATCCCGAAATAATCAATCATCGACTAAACGTAGATCCTCAAAGAAAGCCAATAATGTAGAAGCCCAGAAAATTTGCCCCGCATCATGCAGAAGCAGTGGTAGAAGAGGTTCAGTGACTAAAAGAAGCAGAAGCTATCAAAGAAATCCACTATCTGACTTGGTTAGCGAGCATAATAGTGGTCAAGAAGAAGGACGGGAAATGGCGAGTATGTGTTGACTTCACCGATCTAAACAAAGCCTGCCCTAAGGACTGCTTCCCTTTGCCCTGTATGGACCAACTCGTCGACTCAACTGCAGGACATGAGAGAATGAGTTTTTTTTATGTATACAGGAGATACCACCATATAGCCATGTACCCGCCGGACATGAAAAAGACAGCCTTCATTACTCCTTGAGAAATATACTGCTATCGAGTGATGCCGTTTGGACTCAAGAATGCGGGCTACTTACTAAAGGCTTGCCACTAAGATGTTCGAGGATCTAATCGGCAAGACTATGAAGGTTTACATCGACGCCATAGTGGTAAAGACAAAGCTTCCGAACAAACACCTAGTGACCTAAGGAAGACCTTTTAAATCCTCAAAGCTTACAGACTTAGGCTTAACGCTGCTAAGTGTGCCTTTGGTGTAAGCTCTGGGACGTTCCTAGGCTTCTTAGTGACCCACAGGGGAATAGAAGTAAATCCCAAACAAATCTCAGCTATCCAGAGTTTAAAAAGCCCACAGAATCTCAAGGAAGTCCAAAAGTTAACAAGGATGGCTACAGCACTCAATCGGTTCATTAGCCGAGCATCTGATCGGTGCTATCCATTCTTCAAAGCAATGAAGAGGGCAAACCAGTTCGTGTGGGATGAAACAAATGAGAAAGCCCTTACTGAGCTAAAATACTATCTTTCTTCTCTACCACTACTGACAGTGTCGAACAGAGGTGAAATACTATTTTTATACCTCGCAGTATCAAGCCGAGCTGTCAGTGCTGTGCTTCTAAAAGTATAAGATAAAATCCAAAGGCTAATCTACTATGTGAGTAAGGTGCTTCTTGATCCGAAAATAAGATATCAACCCTTAGAGAAGCTGGCCTTGGCACTTGTCATCGCGTCTCGTAAGCTGAGCCACTACTTCAGAGCTCATCCAATCAAGGTAATCACAAAATACGCTCTCCAAGCATTACTTTGAAAAGCAAATTTCTCAAGAAGAGTTGCAAGGTAGGCTGTAGAACTTAGGGAGCATGACATCACATTCTGCCCAAGGACAACCATAAAGGGCTAGGTTTTGGCCGATTTTATTGTCGAATTCAGCCAAGAAGAATATTCGGCTGATGTTGGGGGGCAAGTCACCAAGTAAGTAGCCCCGGAAGACACAAGTTCAAAGACTACATGGAAACTGTATGTAGATGGTTCATCATGCAACAAAGGTGCTGTGGCAGGGATTGTGCTCCATAGCCTTGATGGAATCCTCATAGAAAGGGCAGTTTGTCTTGACTTTCAACCCACAAACAACAAAACCGAATACGAGGCACTTCTAGTTGGACTTTGAGATGTTAAGGAATTGAATGCCCAGAAAGTCAAGATCTTTTGTGACTCACAACTGGTTGTGAATCAGTTCAAGGGAGAATATACAGCAAGAGATGGCATAATGTAGGCATATGTTCGGCTGGCACAACAACTAGCCAAGGACATCCCATGCTACGAGATTATCCAGCTCTCATCCAAAGAGAACAGCCATGCAGATTCTCTAGCATACCTCGCATCAGCTGTGAGTTCCGAGAAAAAAGGTAATCTCTGTGAAAATCCTTCAACAACTAAGCACAGTCACCCCCAAAAAGGAACAGGACTGCTGTTCGGAGATGGGACCAAGTTGGATGGATCCCATAAGAGACTACCTGATCAAAGACGAGCTTCCTTCCAATCAAAAGGAAGCACGGATGATAAGGAAAAAGGCAACCAGGTTCTAGATATCTAGTTTGAGGAATCTTTATAAGAAGTCACTCACAGGGCTCTACCTATTTTGTGTTCACCCAAACAAAGTTCAGGACCTAC
The DNA here is from genome assembly GCA_032270985.1 of Heliamphora pulchella. NCBI lineage: Eukaryota > Viridiplantae > Streptophyta > Magnoliopsida > Ericales > Sarraceniaceae > Heliamphora > Heliamphora pulchella. The sequence goes on along the minus strand of JAULJZ010143491.1, from coordinate 4,051 downwards.
TGCTCGAGATTCATGAAGGGATTTGTGGCAGCCACCCTGACGGGAGATCCCTAGCCCACCGAGCAATTTCTCAAGGCTATTGGTGACTCTATATGCAAAAAGATGCGGAGCAATATATCCAAAAATGAGAGAAATGTCAAAGGTTCAGTCCAAATATATATATCCCAGCCGAGGACCTCTCACCCCTGACGATGAGTTCTCATTTGGTGTGGATGGTAGAGAACTCTCATTTTCAACTGCAATTGATGGTTGGGAACCATCAACGGAGATTGGTGATTGAGAGCTACCTTCACCATTTTACCTTAAAAAAATAATTATAACTAAAAATATGAAATATTTATGCATAAGCATTAATCAAGCAAAACATTGAAACACCATTAACTTTAAAAAATGACCATTCAACAAAATATACATTAATCAAGAAAAATACTACAAAAACTTTCACAAATGAATGTGATATGCGTTTAGAAATTGCATCCATGTTTACAACCCACCTATGTGATATACAATCAGTCATATTTGTAGAAGATGTTTTGTTTAGATATTCTTTCCTTTATTAAGTAAAAATAATTCGGCATGTTGTTTACAATAGATAGAAAAGGTTGATATGAAGAACACAATTGTTGATGAGAGCCAAAGACAGTCAAAGGATCAAGAGGCTTTAGGCTTCCTCTATCCTAGAGCAAGACAAATACAGTATTATAGCAGTTAACCTCTAGCCATTATCTACTCTCATTAATATGTGTGTGTACAAATTCAAAAGTACGCTGAATACAAACAATAAAAAACCACAAATCCATTAGATGAGATGTATGCACCCCAAATGCATATTTCTTTTACATACATTTTAACTATTTATTATAAAAAAACAGTAATAAATAAGCACACACTCTTTCCCCTCGTAGACATGGCCAATAACAATAACATTACAGAAAGGTGATAGCAGAATACTAGTATAAAGAGGCAAATATATACAATGTGTTGAGGGTTTTGTGAATTTGCGATTGGCGAGGCATTGAGAACCGATGCAACAACCGACGAGATAGCATCGCAGCACAAGCACCAGGGCCAGCCCTCACAAAGAGCCGATGCGACAGCCACATTGGACCCCCATTTTTGATTAAAAATAGGGCCACAAAATCTATAATGTCTTTTATTAGGCTTTGTATAAAATAATAAAATTAAAAATCAAGTAAAATTAGGGACCTAATTTAAAGAAACTTAAAACCAATCTATTATTTGCTGTTAAAATTTGTGAGCATGATTTTTCAAAGTGAAGAAATGCATATAGATGTTATTATAGATCAGTTAAAATGGTTTATCACTTTTCTTGAAAGGTATAAGAAACTTGAATTTGTGGAGGCTGTGATTGATGCAGAAGAAGTTACAACTGCAATGAAAGTTGAACTTGTATTTCATGAAAAACGCACTATTCGCATTAAGAAATATTTTGATGAGAATATTGGTGAAGATGCGACACAGTCAGTTGAAGAATCATTCAGAGTTAATTACTTCATATATATCATAGATCAAGCTTGTTCTTCACTTAAATGCAAGTTCAAGAAATTTCAAAACTATGAGAAAATTTTTGGGCTTCTATTTGATTTAAAGAAGTTGAATTCTGTCATCGATAAATACTTGAAGACATATTACACTAATCTTGAAGATTTTTGAAACCATGATAGGATTTTCGATATTGATGGGAATGATTTATTTTTTGAATTGAAAATCTTGAAAGAAGTGCTGCCAAAATAAACAAAAAGAACTAATTGAAGTTCTGAGCTATTTAAACCTAATGGATAGTTGTTTTCCAAATACATGGATTACGTATAGGATATTGCTGACTATACCTATTACAGTTACCTCAAAAGAAAAAAGCTTTGCAAAGTTAAATTGATCAAGTCTTATCTGTGGTCAACGATGTCACAAGAAAGACTGAATGTATTAGTAATATTATTCATTAAAAAAGAAATTATAGATAAGCCTGACTATGCAACATTAATTTGTAATTTTGTGGCTAAATATGCTAGAAAGATGGTACTCAAGTAATTATTTGCTACTATTGATTAACTTTTTTATTTTATTGTGATATTATTACTTTTGCTTTTGTTTATTGTTATTTTGGTTATAAATTAAATATTGGTGAAATATGAAACAACAAGACAATTTGTATCCTTTTAAAATTTTGTAGTGATTATTTCTTAAAATTTGCAAATATAAAAATATATAGTCTTTTTTTAAATATTTGCCTAGGGCTCCCAATTATTCAGGGTCGGCCCTGACTAGTATCGAAGCAACCGATGAAAGATGAGACAACGAATGGCGAACGACGAATGGTGCACGGCGCGACACCGAGTGGTGATGTGGCGCAGGGAGTGAAGAACAGCTAACGGGCTACGACATCACAACGAAGAGAGTAGAGAGGCTGGAGGCAAAAACGATGATCGATGATAAGAGAGGCGACGATCGACGGCAAGGCAGCAATTAGAAAACCCTTGACTCCTTCAATGGTAACTCAGTCTAAAACCCTAGGGCTAGTTTTTAGTAAATCTATGAATCTCAGTTAGAGAGTATAGAGATTGAGAGTAGGAGAGTAAGAGGAGTTTGAGAGATGAAAGTACAGCACATGCGCAGCTGGACAAGACCGGGCAGGGAGGGGGGGAGGGAATTGTTTACACTGACCCCATCCCGAAATCAAAACAGGGATTGTTAATTTAATACCAACCCCGACCCCATAAGGGACAAATTTAAGGAAAAACTGGCCCTATAGGGGCTAGTCGGGTGCTCGACAAGTCGGTTAGAAATTGCATGCTATCTTTATTTATGGATGTAAACTTTTTATTTATTTATTTCCAAACATAAGAATGAAAAGAGAGAAAGAGAGTAAGGAAGAGAGCGAGAGATGCGAGGTGAGGATTTACGTGCAAAAGGACTGAAATTAATCTTCAAATCTAACTTTCATCTCTCTCTCTCTCTCTCTCTCTCTTTTTAACTTTCTTGGTCTCACTCTCTAAATACTCTATATTCTTTGTGTTGTCCCTTTCAATACAGAATCGATTAAGCCATGAAGATGTTTGCCTCCTGACTCTTGTATGCCCCATTCGACGGGGTACCTTCACTTCACTTTCTCATTCAGACTAATCTGAACTAGGGGTGTAAAAATGGCCTAAGGCCCAACGGGGTCCCGAAGCCTACCTGAATCCCGTTACTGTGATGGCCCGGCCTGGCCCGGTCCGGCCCGTACTGTTCATGGGCCGAGCCTGGGCCGCACCCCCTAAGCCTGTGGGCCGAGCCGAGCCGGCCTAAGGCTCGCCCGCCCGAAAGCCTGGCCCTAGGCCCACCACAAGCCTGCCCACGGGCCCGGGCCTAGGCTAACTATTGGGCTCAGCCCGGCCCGGCCCGGTCCTCTCCCCCCCTCCCCTAACGGTTAGATTTTGAAACGGACGGTCCGAATGAATTTTGGTTGAAAATCAACGACTAACATTTTTTGACCGTTGGACCGGGCCCGGCCTAGGCCCGGCCAATGGCTAGTTTTTTTTTAATACAATTTTTTTTTCCTATAAATGGGGATGCACATTTTTTTTTATTTTTATCCAAATATCTCTCTTCTCTCTACTCTCTCATCTCTAATTTTTCTCTCTAATTATTCGGTGATATTCGAGTTCGGTGCAATTGTTGGCGAATTAATGAGTGAAGATCAAGAATCAAGATCAAGATCAAAACACAAATCGATCGAGATCAAGATTAAAGATCAGAATTCCTTAATTCGGTTTGCTTTATTTTTTACAATTTAATTTATTTGTTGCAATTTAATTTTCTGTAATTTAATTTATTTGTTACAATTTAAATTCTATTTTCTAAAAAAATTAAACTTCTTACAATTTAATTTATTTGTTGCAATATTTAATTAAATTTTGAATATATTTTTTAAAAATTGTAATTAATTTTTTTTAAAAATTAAATTTTATTTTATTTTCAATTTTTTTAAATTCTAGTATCTATTCTCTAATTTATTAATTTATTTATTGCAATTTAAATTCTAGTCTCTAAA
>JAULJZ010143480.1:0-10523 GCA_032270985.1 Heliamphora pulchella | reverse complement strand
AGTTTTAGTTCAATCGGGTGATGTTTTTAGGTCATGTTATATCTGGAGAAGAAATTCAAGTGGATTCAACAGAAGTAAAAACAACAGTTAATGGGAAGATGTTAACTAACGTGACAGAGATACAAATCTTATTGGGACTAGCTGGTTATATGATATGATCCTTGAAGATTTGGTAATAATTAGTTTAAAGTGTTAAGTAGGACAAGATAACCTTTACGCTAAGTACTAAACATATGGGCTCGACCTTATCCACACCTGCAATAAAGAACAACTCAAGTAATCAAAGATACAATTTTGGAAAATAAGAAGGCACAATGTTAGTAAATCATCCTTAAAATGGTGAAGTACGGGTCAAAATTTCGGAAATAAAATTTGTTTAAGGGGGTAGTTTGTAACGACCCGGTACAAATCCTGGTCGTAACAACCCAGTGATAACGACCCGTGTGAAGACTCAACCCAAACTCTAAGGGTTAGTGACAGATAGTCCACGAAACCATAGAACACAGACGAAATTCAAAAACCTAACTCGAACCAAAAACCCTAGGTACACGGCCCAGAAACCCCCAAAAAAAAGTCCAAAACTCAGGCAATAAAACCCTTGTACCCAGAGAATCTCCTAGCATTCTAAATGAAGTAAATATCATAAAATAATGAATTAAAAATCAAAAAATCTCATAAATAGGATAAAATGACCATTTTGCCCATAATACAGCAAAGCCCCTTAAAAATTTAAATTGACATATGAATATCCTAAATAAAAAATTTAAGTATAATTAAGTGGTAAAAGACAAAATAACATAAAAAATGCCCCTTAGTGGCCGACCACCTTGGGGGATGTGCTAAAAAGTGACTTTTTTGCTTCTTTTTAGTTTTAAATGATGAGAAATGTATTAAATAAAACATTATGATGATCCCAAACTTGTTGAACAAGTAATATACTTAATAATATAGTGTTATAAGTCAACAAAAGCAAACAAATTATTATTGAAGATCATACACAACAAAATAAGTTAAAAAGTCATATATTGCCAAAACAGCTTAATTTGACTTAGAAGACTATATCTATTTAATCAATTGTTATGGAAACTATGATAATACATGGAAATACTATATTTCTCATAAATAATACTATATTTCAATTAATGTGATTTGAGTTTTGATTTAAGTTCATTTAATTCTTGGAGGCTAGAATTCAGATTTTTGAAAGCTAAAAGTAGCTAGGTGTCTGTTTGGGGGACAAAAATCTGATTCTCCATCAATCAAAGGGTTGCCTCGATTTTCGTGTCCCTATTGTGCAAGAAAATGCATTAAAAGTTAATTTGATGTATCTTTTTGGTGTCTTTTCCTACTGAGACTTATTATTTAGATATATTTATGAGAAATATAGTATTTTCATGTATTATTATAGTTTTCATAGCAATTGATTAAATAAATGTAGTCTTTTAAGTCAAACTAAGCTGTTTTGGCAACATATGACTTTTTGACATATTTTGTTGTGTATGATCTTCAATAATAATTTGTTTGCTTTTTTTGACTTACAAGACTATATTATTAGGTATATTACTTGTTCAACAAGTTTGGGATCATCATAATGCTTCATTTAATACATTTTTCATCATTTAAAGCTAAAAAGAAGCAAAAAAGTCATTTTTTGGCACATCCCCCAAGGTGGTCGGCCATTAAGGGGCATTTTTGGAATTTTTGATATTATTTTGTCTTTTACCACTTAATTGTACTTAAATTTTTGATTTATGGTATCCATATGTCAAAATTTGAGTTTTTAAGATTTTTTGCTGTACTAGGGGCAAAATGGTCATTTACCCTATTTATGAGAATTTTTTATTTTTAATTCATTATTTTATGATATTTACTTCGTTTAGAATGTTAGGAGATTCTCCGGGTACAAGGATTTTATTGCCTGAGTTTTGGACCTTTTTTTTTTGTTTCCGGGCCGTACCTAGGGTTTTTGGTTCGAGTTAGGTTTTTGAATCTCGTCTGTGTTCTATGGTCTTGTGGATTATTTGTCACTAACTCTTACGATTTGGGCTGGGTCTTTACACGGGTCGTTATCAGCTGGGTTGTTACGACTAGAGTCTGTACCGAGTCGTTGCACAAGAAGCAAAGGATCTCACTACTCTTAGCTTGAAAGGGCTTTTTGATTCACTCATGACTAATGAGATGAATATCAAGATGGATAATGAAGATGATGGAAAAAATAAAAAAGGAATAGCTTTCAAATCTTCCGTTCTTGATGATGAATCTGATGAAGACTCCACAAGTAATGAAAATGAAGATCTAGCCATCATTATAAAAATGTTCAAAAGGTTTCTTAGAAGAAACAAAGAGGAAGAAGATTCTTCAAGAAAGATGGGCACAAAGGAGAGCCCTACAAGTTCAAGGGTGAGTCAAGCCAATTCAAGAATGTTCACAAGAAAGATGAGATTATTTGTTTTGAATGCAAGAAGTCTGGACATATAAAGACTGAGTGCCCCAACTCAAAAAACACTTTAAGAAGGGATTCAAGAAGGCAATGTTGGTTGCATGGGGTGAGAGTGAAGACACTAGCTCCGATGGTGAAAAAGAGAAAAATAAAGTTGTTAACCTTACCTCGTGGACAAAGAAGACAATGAGGTAACCAATGACCCTTTTTTCTTTAGAAAAATTTCAAGTTGCATTTGAAGATTTGCATAATGAATTAAGAAAAATGGGTGCTAAGAATGTTATTATTAAAAAGTTGGTTCTTTCCTCATCTTGTGAAATTGAGGCTTTAAAAGAAAAAAAATATTTGTTGTCAAACCAAGTTTTGTCCTTGAAAAAGGAAAACCAAGTCTTAAATGAAAAGTTTGTAGACCTTACTAAAATTGTGCATAGATTTACTGTTGGAAAATAAAGCGAATGCAAAAGTGTGTTTTTGACAAAACTGGATTTGGATACCAACCAAAGAGGGAACAAAAGTTTTTGAGCAACATTTTTGTTAAAGAATCCTCAAATCATTCCAATATTACTTGCTTTCATTGTTATGAGCATGAACACACTGCTACACATTGTTCACATAAAAAATCATACTTTGACTACAAAAAGGGTTTGGGTTCCAAAGGAAACACACCCACATGGAACTAACACCAAAGGACCAAATAAAATTTAGGTATCAACAATCAAAACTTGGTTTTCTTTGCAGGTCTGTCTCAAGCTCTCATTCAAGGAAGGGATGTGGTATCTTGATAGTGCCTGCTCAAGACACATGACATGTGACAAATCAATGTTTGCATCCTTCAAGCGTAAAGATGGTGGATTTGTGACATTTGGTGACAATAGCAAGGCCAAAATCATAGGAATTGATTGTATTAGTAAAATTTCTTCTCTTTCTATTAAAATTATTTTGCTTGTTGATGGTTTAAAATATAACCTTCTTAACAGAAGCCAACTTTATGATAAAGACTATAAAGTTGTCTTTGATCATGCTAAGTTCATTATTGAAATCTCAATTGACAACAAAGTTATTTTTGATGGTCATAGGCATGAAAATATTTACCTTTCAATCTAAATGGCCTTTTAAAAAATTACACAAAGTGCTTAGCTGTCTTGAGTGATAATAGCTGGTTGTAACATAGAAGATTTGGACATGCTCACATGAACTTGATTTTAAAATTTTTGAAAAAGAAATTGGTGATTGGTTTACCACAAATAAAATTTGAAAAAGCTAAGATTTATGATGCATATCAACAAAGAAAACAAGTTAGAAGTTTTTTTTAATCCAAAATAGTGATTTCAACTTCTAAGCCCTTATAACTATTGTATATGGACTTTTTTGGTCCAACAATGACTCTTAGTCTTGAAGGTAAGATATATGCCTTTGTTGTTGATGATGATTTCTTTAGATACACTTGGGTGCTATTCTTAACTCATAAAAATAAAACATTTGCCTCTTTTGCAAAACTATCTCGAAAAATTCTAAATGAAAAATGTTTTCAAGTTACAAATATCATAAATGATCGTAGTAAAGAACTTGAAAACAAAAATTTTGAGAAGTTTTGTGTTGAAAGTGGTATAGGCCATAACTTCTCTGCTCCTAAAATCGCTCAACAAAATGATGTTATTGAGAGAAAGAATAGAACTCTAAAAGAAATTGCTAGAACCATACTCTTTGAAAACAATCTACCAAGATACTTTTGGGCCGAGACTGTCAACACAACTTGTTATATTGTGAACAGAGTCATGATTCGAGCTTCTCTTAAGAAAATCCCATATGAGCTATAAAATAGAAGAAAACCTGACATCTGTTATTTTCGTGCATTTGGGGGAAAATGTTCTGTATTGAATAATAACAAAGAACTTTTGAGCAAATTCGACGCTAAATCTAATGAATGTATTTTCTTAAGATATTTTATATCTAGTAAAGTTTATAGAGTTTTCAACAAAAGGACCTTAGTTGTTAAATAATCTATTTATGTTGTATTTGATGAAACTAATCTCAGTTCTTTCAACGAATTTTATGAAGATAACTTGGTTTGTATAGAAAAAGGTATTGTAAACATCTTTATCAAAGACCAAGAAGAGCCAAACTATAAGGAAGCTACAAATGCACAATAAAATGAAGTCCAACAGGCTGCTGGTACTTCAAATCAAGAAAATCCAGATTTGCCTAAGAAATGGAGGTATTCTTATGGCCATCTAAAGGATTTGATCATCAGAGACCCATCTCAAGGTATCAAAATTAGATCCTCTCTACATAATGCTTGTGGTAATTTAGCATTCATTTCCTAGACTGAACCAAAATATTTTTAGAAAGCTATAAAGGATGAATTTTGGATCTTAGCTATGCAAGAAGAGCTAAATCAATTTGAAAGAAATAAGGTTTGAACTTTAGTCCCAAGACCTAAGGAACACTCCATCATTGGTATAAAATGGGTTTTTAGAAATAAAATGGATGAGAATAGTGTAATTTTTAGGAACAAAACTCGATTGGTTGGCCAATGTTACAATAAAGAAAAATGTATCGATTTTGATGAAATTTTTGCTCATGTTGCTAGGCTTGAAACTATTAGGATGTTGCTTGATTTTGCATGCTTTAAAAACTTCAAATTTTATCAAATGGATGTCAAAAGTGCCTTTCTAAATGGTTTTATTTTGGAGGAAATTTTTTTTGAACAACCTCCTGGTTTTTAAATTCTTAATTTTCCAAATCATGTTTACAAACTCACCAAGACTCTTTATGGTTTGAAATAAGCACCAAGACTTTGGTATAAAAGGCTTAGCAAATTCTTGATTGAAAATGAGTTTTCAAGAGAAAAAATTGATACTTCTCTTTTCATCAAGTCTCAAGAAAAAGATATGCTTGTTATCCAAATTTATGTAGATGATATTATTTTTGGCTGAACTAATAAATCTCTTTGCAAGGACTTTACTAAGTGCTTGCAAAGAGAATCTGAAATGAGCATAATGGGAGAGCACAATTACTTTCTTGGACTTCAAATCAAACAATCACAAGAAGAAATTTTCATTAATCAATCCAAGTATATAAGAGATTTTTTGAAGAGGTTTGATATGCAAAGTGCAAAACTAATGGGAACTCCAATGTGCACTTTAACAAAGCTTGACAAGGATAAAAATGGTAAAATAGTATAAGAAAAGAGATATAGAGGTATGATTGGATCTCTACTTTATTTAAATGCAAGTAGACCTAACATCATGTTTAGTGTATATATGTATGCTAGATATCAAGTTAATCTTAAAGAATCACATGTAACTACTATTAAGCGCATCTTTAGATATCTCTTAGATACACAAAACTTAAAATTATTTTATCCTAGAGAATAGCCTTTGAGTTATTTGGCTATTCTGATGCAGAGTTTGCCAGTTGTAAAATTGATAGTAAGAGTACAAGTGAAACATGTCAACTCCTAGGACAGTCTTTAATATCATGGTTTAGTAAGAAACAGAACTCAATAACCTTATTTACAGTTGAGGCTGAGTACATTACAGCTAGTAGCTGTTGTGCAAAATTTTTTTGGATGAAATAACTAGAAGACTATGGTGTGTATTTAGATCGTATTCCTATTAAATGTGATAGCATTAATGCCATTAACATATTCAAGAACCATATTCAACACTCTAGAATAAAGCATATTGAGATTAGACATCATCTCATTAGAGATCATGTTCAAAAGGGTAACATAGAGCTTGAATTTGTAGGCACATACCGCCAACTTAATGATATATTCACCAAACCTTTAAACGAAGAAAGACTATGTTATATCATAAGAGAACTTGGTATGTTTTGTGCTCCAAATTGATGTTAAAATGTCATACTAACAATGGCTGCTTAGTGTATATCAAACGCTTTTCATGCTTTATTTCTGTGTAAAAAGTGTCGACGCAATGATAAAAAGGGTCGACACATGCATAAAAGTGTTAACTCAAAGCAATATAGTATCGACACATTTTGATAAAAGTGTCGACCCCATTTATATAGTGCTGACACGATTCGAATCCTTACTCTCAGTAATATTTGGGTCGACTCATTCCGTGAAGAGTGTCAACTCAACGAGCCAGAAGTGTTGACACCCTGGTAAAAAGTGTCGACACAATTTCTGTCTTTGGACACCCCCTATGTCATGTGAAAAGTGTCGACTCAAATGGAATTAGGGTCAACACAATTCATAAAGTTTATATATATGCGATTTTGCCCCTCTTTCTCATTCGTGCTAAAAAAATCATTCAGTTTTTAAAACGACCGTTCGTCTCCTCCCTTTTTGTTTCCCTCTGAGAACCCTAGAGTCGACTCACCTTTCCCTCTCTCTTCGTGTCTTTCTCTCCCTCTCTCTCTCTCTCACCGCCTTATGCCATCGAGAACCATGAGCAAGGAAAGCAAACGCCATGGTGAAGGACTGTCTAACCCTAAGGCTACGAAGAAGCAAAAATTGAATAAAGATAAGGCTAGACCGACAACTGTCGCTCCAATCAACTCATCCTTGAAGTTCCATTTTACAAAATACAAGAATTTGTTCTTTCAGTCCTTCGCAAACCGAAAGATAATTCCTGGCCGTTCTATAGATTTTTTATTTTTTGATTCAATCGAAATGAACTTCTCTAAATGGTTCACCGACCTTGGTTGGATGAATTTTCTGTAAATTCATGACATCCACAACCCTACACTTGTTAAACTCTTTTTTGCCCACATCAAAGTCACTGATACTCCTGACAACACCATCACCATTTGGGTGAATGGTGTAGACATCATTTTGACCCCTAAAACTTTGAATGAGATTCTTAACATTCCTAAAGGTCGACTGTTTGTTTCCTGCAATAACAAAAAAAGAACCATTGAAGGGTTCTCTTTTCTCAATGCATTGAAATAAATTTTCGAACTTGAGGTTGTTGATACTACCAAACCTCTTGAAGCCAACTCTCTCAAACCTGAAATGAGAATTCTTTATCATTTCACGAATCATATCTTTTTGCCTTAGTCTAGTAAGTTTGGTGACGTCACATTCATGCATGCTTTTATCATGTGGCGTATTCTTCAAGAAAAAAAGCTTGACCTTGGTTATTTGTTTATTTCGGACATACTGCAATCCCATTATAAGTTAAATTCTTCTCTCCCACATGCTACGTATTTGACTCTTGTGTTTCGTTATTTTGGTGTTGATTTGTCCACTAAAAAGGGAATCCCCTTTTTAAAGCATGACATGTATGGTCAATCCACCTTAAAACACATGCAAATTTTGAGAGTTGATGGAAATTAGACCACTCGACGTGGTAATCTTGCCTCTCCCTCCCCTACCCAACCGTCATCTAGTTGAACTCCTCTTTCCCCTAGTCATACCATTTCTCCTATCCCTTTTGATGCTGGTTCTCCAATTCCCCCTCATCCCAGATTAGAGATCCCCGGTCCCTGTTCCTCCTCTATTCCTCCTGCTCCTCCTCATGTTGGTAGTTTTTCTTCAATTCCTTCAATTGGTCCCTTCTCCCAAGAGTTTGCTGACCTTGTCACCCTTGTCAAAGGGTTGACCTCTTCTCTGGCATCCCTTCAAGAGAAAGTTGATGCGGATCTTTATGACATAGGTTGTAAAGTATCCTCCATTTTTGATTCCATGACCAAACTTGAGAAAATGATTAGGGGCCAGGGGCTCGGCTTTTGACGATCAGACGGCAAATCCTCGCTATTGGCACCGAGGGCTACGCATTCATCCAAACGAAGTTTTTTTTTACGTGGTTCGAGATTTTGAGTTTTTGACTCATCAAGGTAGAATCCTAGACTTTCATATATTATAAGGGTGCTACGTGTAATTGTGTGTGTTTTTATCATTTTAAAATGCATGAAAATCAATTTATGTTTCGATAAATTGGGTTTTAGTATAAAACCATTTTTGGTTATTTTGGTTGGTTAGAATAGGGTTTCGAGTGTTTCTCTCAAGGTTTTGTGGTAATTTTGAGCTTGTGTTTGTCCGTGGGTTGAAGAAGAAATGTTTGGCTGGTTTAATTTGGGGCTGAGAAGCTTATTCCGTTGTTAGGGTTTGCTTCCCGTCGCCGTTCAGTCGTCTGGTTTGAAAATGTGAATTTGTTGCTGTTGTGTCGACACTTTTGTTGTTTGTGTCGACACTTCTGCTGTTGGTGTCGACCCCTTTCCCTTCTGATTGTGTTGTGTACGCTGCGGTTGTTTTGTGTCGACACTTTTTCCTGTTTGTGTTGACACTTCTGCTGTTGGTGTTGACACTTTTTCTTTCTGCTTGTATTGACTACACTGCTGCTGTTTTGTGTCGACACGTTTTCTATTTGTGTCGACACTTTTGCTGTTTGTGTTGAACCTTTTTTCTTTTGGTCGTGTTGGGGCCTTTGGGGTTTCTTTTGGTCATGTTAGGGCCTTGAGGGTTTCTTTGGTCGTGTTGTGGCTTTTCGATCGATCGAATTATGGGGTTCAATCGACTGGCTTTCCTCTACTGGCTTTTCGGTCGAGTAAATTATGGGGTTCTGTCGATTGGAATCATGAAGAGGAGTGTGGGTCGTTTCTTGTTGTGGTTTGTTTCTTTGATTGTTATCTTCAGGGTGACGTGGGTTTGTTAATCGGGGCGTTTATGCATGGTTGAGTGCGGGACGTGTTGGGTACGTGGTTCGTTTTCTAAAAAGGGGGTTTTGGGAAAAAGTCGAGGTTTGTGAAAACGTTTGTAAAATCATGTTGTGGGAGGTTGGTGTTGGCCTTCAGGTTAGGTTTTGATTTTCTGCGTTGTTGGTTGTCTGGGTGAGAGGACGGGTAGTCCATGTGGATCAAGCGCTTACCATCTCACCAAAACCCGCAGGTAGTGGTGAAGACACAACTTTATTTTCTTAAAGGGTACAACGCCAGGCACCACAAGTTGACTGTGACTCGGCCCAAACTCGGGCCTCCACCACGAAAAGATGATGGCCCAAACCCAGGCCAACAATCCCCCCCCGAGCACCTGCCGCATAACCCGCAAGACACAGGGCCTTCCACGTTGGGGAATCGAACTTGAGACCTCGCTCTGATACCAATTGTGGATCAAGCGCTTACCATCTCACCAAAACCCGCATGTGGTGGTGAAGGCACAACTTTATTTCCTTAAAGGGTGCAGCACCAAGTGCCACAAGTCGACTGTGACTCGGCCCAAACCCGGGCCTCCGCAACGGCAGGATGATGGCCCAAACCCAGGCCAACAGTCCAGGTGAGTGGATGTTATCCCAGGGTGTGTGGCACGTGATGTCGTGTTGGGTTATGTGGCGAGTGGTACCGTTATGTGAAACATTGTGTTGTACGTGGTTTATGCATCAAAACTCTAGTTTTATTTGTGCATGTGTTGTGTCGTGTAGGAGTCATGTGTTGCGTGGGTTAACTCTGGTTAATAGTGTATTAGATGAGACTATCGTCCTTTAGTGAAAGCCTGAGAAGATGGTTGGATAAACGTTGGTTCTGGCTGACAGTGTATTAGATAGAACTATCGTCCTTCGGTAAAAGCCCGAGAATGTATTAGATGGGACTGCCGTCCTTCGGTGAAAGCCCAAGAAGATGGTTGGATAAATGTTGGCTCTGGTCGACGGTGTTGTAGATGGGATTGTGGTCATTCGGTGGAAGCCCAAGAAAGTATTGTAGATGGGGCTATGGTCATTCAGTTAAATTTCGAGAAAATCGTTGTGTTGAGTGCGTGTTACCGTGTTATTGTAGAACTGTTGTTGTGGCTTATGAAAATTGATATATATATATATATATATAACATGTGCTGCATACATATATCTATTTTCTTTGAGGCTCGGGCGAGTCGAGATATATATATATATATATATATATACATATATCTATTTTCTTTGAGGCTCGTGCGAGTCGAGATATATATATATATATATCTATTTTCTTTGAGGCTCGTGCGAGTCGAGATATATATATATATATATCTATTTTCTTTGAGGCTCGTGCGAGTCGAGATATATATATATATATATCTATTTTCTTTGAGGCTCGTGCGAGTCGAGATATATATATATATATATCTATTTTCTTTGAGGCTCGTGCG
>JAULJZ010143469.1:0-10523 GCA_032270985.1 Heliamphora pulchella | reverse complement strand
CCCGTTTCGGCGTTTGCCCGTCCAGTTAATTTTTTACCGAAAATCGTTTTACAAAAATAAAGATCTTGACAGTTTTACCTCCAACAATAGCCTACGAGTGTCAAATTATACTCAAGATATGTCATGCTAGCACACCAAGTCATGAACGTCACACATCAATGCAAACTCTCACGCAATAGATCAACAACTCCCACAGTTCCTAGGTATTCGAACCTAAAGATCTTATACCAATCTGTAATTCCCCAATTTCAAAATAATAAAACCTAAGTAAGGTTAGGAAATTACCCCAATAAAGGTGACAGTTTCTTTTGTAAACAACCCTTGAAAACAGTTAATTTATACCCAAAAGGTAGCCCCAAAGATCGTTCAAGAGAAACCCATTTTAAAACAAATTTTGAATAAAGCCGTCCAGTGGGATCCGCTCGAGTGGACTCCTCACCGCTCGAGCGGTGAGACACCCGAGAGTTCCCTGCCCAAATTGTAAAATTTTCTATGAGTTGGAAAAATCACTACTTTTTCCCATTCCTTTGAACATGATTGTGAATAGGCAAAAACGAGAAATAAAATATACACTTGAGAACAAATAACCATCTGTTAACCCAAGAGCCCGGATTCAAACTTAATATCAAGATACATTACTTAAAGATTTAAAACTTTCAACCCATTGGAGACCGGAGCGTCCTCATATGTATACACAAGATAAATATATGACCTTAAGGCCTTACAATCTGGGTATTCTAACCCCAAGTACAATAATCTGAACATCCCAAAAGATGACAAGAATTACATCTTTACAATTCATTTCCCAAAATCTATTATCCAAGATTATGTAATCCTATTAGTTACTCAAAAAAAATCCAGCGACCGTCATCTCAGTCCAAAACCTTCTTTCCGCTATCACCTGAAATGTTGTTAAACAATATGAGCCGAAACTCGTAGGAAAAAAACTAATAATGAACATATGCATGACATATGAAGATGGTTACTCAGGATACACACACAAGTTTAATCAAAACCACATCGTTTGTCCCAAGTCAAATTCTCAATACATAACCAAGTTTCGTATAAAAAAATTATTGGTCAAAACTCCACAATTTCGGTGAAATTAACCATTTTTCTCAATCATCTTATCATTCTCAATCAACTCAACACATCTTCGCATCCCATCGTTTTATCCATTCTATCATTCTCAACACATCTTCGCATTCCATCATTTTATCCAATTAAGGTTTTACCAACCCAATTTATCCATGAATTCATTAAAGTCCCAAAGTCGAACGGCGCCTATAGACTCAAGCATATTTATTGCAACCGATCCACGTGAGGTCCGAGGGATAAATACCCATTTTATAGCCCAACACAGAGAGCACACATTTTTGGTTTTTCTCAAAAACATCGATTGGTGGGCCGCCCAAGAGCACGCTTTTACGGGATTAACTCGAAGGAAGGTTCTACCTTATATTGCTCAAGTTTTTTATCTTTCACCGAGGAGCAACTCATGCCCAAACTCAATCATTCAATTTCATCACACGGTACTTTAATTTTTTAATTGTTCCATTTCATTAACCACTAAAACAAGTCCAACCCATATCACTACATGCATTTCCCGATTTTTCATCAAAAATCTCAAATTTTCATACTCGATACTAACATGTGCCACACAACTCATGATATATAAATACAATAGGTTATCACAACCCTCAATTTAACCAGTAATCACTTTAATTTCAATATATGGGTTCCTCCACCTCAAAACCGCTAATTTTTATGGTTTAAGCTCAATTTCAAACCATGGCCCATCATTTTTCAAATCTAACCGAGTTCAATAACATAAAGATATAATCATGTTAAATCATCTATAGATCCAAGATTTAACCTTTATTAACCTCAAACCCTAACCTAGGACTTCAAAAATGCTATTTTCATAGTTTTAAGTTCATAAAAATCAAAATACAACACATATCATCCAAATATTCAAAGATAGTCGTAGTTCCTACCTTTGAGATGCTAGATCCACAAGAAGAAGCCCCAACAAGCTCTAGTCACGAGATTCTCCAACTAAAAGGCGAGGATAGAGCTCCCAACGTCTAGTTCGAGCCTCCGACGGGCAAACAACCGAGATGGATGCGTGAGGCCTCACCAAAAGAAGCCAAGAAGCTCCAAACAACCCTCAAACTCAAACCCTATCTCTCACTTCTGTTCTAGAGAGGGAGAGAAATGAAAAGAATGAGAGAAAAAGAGCCCACACGTGACTTTAAAAAGTCTGCTCGTCGACAGTCTGCTCGAGCAGACCCTCCACTGCTCGAGCGGCCATCCCACCCAGAATCTCTCGGCCACCTGTCTGCTCGAGTGGTCTACCCTCCACTCTAGCGGTCAAAACTAGGTAGAAACTTTGATCAAAGGCTAAAACTTATCCAAACATAAGCCAAACACCTCCCAAAGACATTCTTATACATTACCCCATACTTAACTACCGTTAGCAAACATATACAGGCTCAAGTTTAAATTCTCACAGAAGATCTACACACTTAACCATTCCCACAGAATCCAACATACTCATTTTCATTAATACAAGAAAATAACAAAGGACCGGGTCCCTACACAAAGCCTAGAAGCAAACTCATTAAACCTTCTAACCAAACTCACAACAAAATATTCTATAATGCATATCATATAACACCCAGTGTAATTTATAGTTAAGGAGACAGACAAATTTGACAATTATGGCAAGGCAAGGATATATAAGAACAAGTATGCAGGTGCGTGATGTAAATGAATGCGATGCAAATGCCCAGCTCGACATATACCTAGAATCATAACACGAATTCCACGTCAAGAATTTCAGAGTAGATTTTATGGGAGTTCATCTCAAAAGCCATCATCGCGCCTCATTGCGAATAATAAACGCACACCTTGGCTTCATACCTCAACTGTTTTACACAATGGCAACGGCATGGGGTCTGAGCCCCCTCTTGGGCCACCAAAAATAATTTTCCTGCATCTAATAAGTCAATTTGTCCCACCTTAAGACATGTAATGCCTTTGTCGGTGTCAAACCAAAGTCTAAGCGATCGAAATCAAAATGCTAGTGATGAATCCGTGATGCCCAACATTATCCATAAATAACAAATCTTTCTTTTGAAATACCAGTGTAACAACCTGAACACCCGGGTCAGGCGAAATGCCCCAGAACAACTGTTTTGGGATACCACGATCCACCAAAACCAACCGCACACGAACAGGTCAAACCGTAACACCAAAAAAAACTAAAACTTTTGTAAAACACACTACCGAGTGTTTATTTTAGGTAAAAAAAATAACCCAAAAGAATGAGGTCACGGTCCCAAGAGCCAAGCTTTAAAAATAATCAAACAAAATTTTCTAAAAATATCCCAAACCAATCGATCGGTCAAAAGTCCGCTCGAGCAGTCCTCACAAGGCCACTGGGTTTTCAACAGAACACAGAAAACAGAAAGTTTGCAGAGACCGCTCAAGTGGTGCATCAGGCGATTTGGTGCCAAACCAAATTTTAAAATGCCACTCTTTCCTTCCCAACGCTAAAACATTTTCTAACATTTTTAAAACCTCACAAGGCACATCAAGTCAAGGAAAACCCACCAAAACGAGGTTCAAAAAATCCTCCCTCGAGGCATAAACATTTTTGAAAGGATAAAACCACATGAAAGCGTAAAACAACACCCAACCCGAGGTCTCACTCTCAAGAATAGAAAGACATGCATGCATTAAATATAAATGCAACAAGGCTTACAATACAAGGTTCCAGAACTAAAAACATGTAAGTCATTACATGATCCAAAAAGAAACAACAGGAAGACTAAAAAGATCTTCTGCTCCTTCCGGCTCCTCAAGATTAACCTGCTAATCATACACACCTTAAAAAGGTTTTCAAATCCCACACGGTAAGCCGAAACTCAATAGGAAACAGACTAACATTTATTAAAAGCAAAACATGCTCATACGAAAAGATATGTACATTTTGACTCACACGAGCCTCGAAAACGATTTTACAATGATTCACACACAATACATGTATCTTCACGGGCTTTCACCGTTGGACCACAATCTACCCCAACTAATGCATCTTCACGGGCTTTCACCGCAGGACGTATGTATGATCGCCCCTCATTATGCAAATGCAAATCTTCATGAGCTTTTACCGCAGGACGTATGTATGATCGCCCCTCACTATGCAAATGCAAACCTTCACGGGCTGTAAAAGTAATGTCATCCATCTAGCCATGGAGACCAACGAATAATAAAACAAGGTTCAACCCCAAGGGTTAGCTCCAAACCTCCGAATTTAGATTTTCACAAACACTTGCAGAAATCTTTTTGATTTTCAGAACTGGCATTTTTTAAAACCATGGACACATACACGTCCACCAACTTCGAAATTAACTATAAAAACACTTTAGAAACATTTTTGTCCAACCAAAGATGGTTCAAGAACATAAATCAACTATTCATGCATTTTTAAATGATAAAAACACATAAAATTCCATGTAGCACCCTTTTAAGACATGAGAGTTTAGGATCCTACCTCATAGAGTCACAAACTCGAAGCTTTACCAACCGGCGAAAAACCAAAGTCAACGAAGCACAATTCCATTTGGATGGATGTGAAGCCCACAACGAGTACATCAAGGATCTGCCCTCCGATCACCAAGATCCGAGCCCGAACACACCCAAAACCAAGAGAGAAGGTAGACCTTTTGGTATAGGGTTTGACGAGAGAGAAGAGGAAGCTTATAAGATAAGCTATTCAAAAAACCTAAGCAATCCACTGCCCTTTAAACCAGTCTTCCCGAACAGACTGCTCGAGCGGTTCCCCATTCTGCTGCACTACTACCCAACTTCAAACGAGCATATCTCCTTCATCTGAACTTCGAATAGGGTCATTCATGTGCTCAAATTGAAGCCCCAGAAGTCTACCTTCCAATGGTTCAAATTTCATACCATAATTCATCTTGTACAAAAAGGTATGACCAAATTAGTAAAAGTATGCCACTTTTCTTCACACACTTTTCACACATATTTGTCTAAACATTCCTTAGAACCTCATTTTCTCCGCCGAACATATTTTTCATGTGTATCCAAGCTCAAAATACTCACTCAAAACATCACTAAGATCAAGTTTTAATTCCTACTCCCATCAACACTTAATCATTTTAAAATAAAATGGGTCGAGGTCTCACAACTTTCCCCTTCTTAAAGGAATTTCGTCCCTGAAATTCGGCACTGAATCTAAAGCCAAACACCACCCCATCAACCATCAACAACCTCTTACGCAAACCTAGCAATACTACACAACAGTAAAAATACCCCAGTAACTAAAACCCTAAGACTGTCGTAACACGAAGTCACATGTTCCACACACAAACCTTACTCAAGTTCTGACGATCAACTGATTCCCACCCACTTTGATACCACATCGCTATCCTGCTGATGCTAACAACGCCGTCACTGAAGCTGATAAGATATTCATCCACGAGCAACAACATAAACACCCAACTCCAGAGAAAAATTCACTTAATTCACCTGGAATACCAAAGAACACAATTCATCTAAACCGTTATTCGACACCAACCCCAAGCATAACACAAACCCAAACTCGTAAGATCATCCATAACACAACTTTAACTTCCAGTAACATACTCTCAAGAGGAGCCATCTACTAAAACCAAGCCACTAACATGCTTAAACTATACCCGAACAAAACTCTGCTCATACAAGCACTCAACAGTTTATCAATTAAGGCCAACCTCACGTGGCTAACCCCAACTCACCAACGAGTTCCATTGTGCACCAATCAATCAACACCCAACCCATAACCTTACCTCTCAACAACCAACAGCAACCGAGCACACATCCAAGACCCAAACCACGGCCTCACCCTCTTCAAGGAGATGCAGTTCATATATAAAAGAAATATATAACACAACAACCTAAGGTTGACCTATCATGTCATTTCTAACACGTACCACATAATCATGCTAACACTTAGCCATTCAGGATCATGTTAAACAAACCCACATATCGAGGAGGACCGACAAGAGTGACACGTCAATTTGGGTAACCTACTTAGATTCCTTTCCAGAAAATATGTCGGCCAAACGCATTTCTAACTTAGCTTCCAAGTTTGTTAATCCAAATGCCCGAAAGTAAGACTGATCAACCTAAGGTCCAACCTCCATACTCACGTATACCCAACATTCTCATGCTCAACAAGCTATCATGCTCATGTTATAAAAATGCTCAAACACATGCAACCAAGCACACACGTCTTTCCTCATAGGGTGATGCACCCTCTTCCCACGGCTCTTAGGTATTCAAACCTAGAGTTCTGATACCATCTGTAATAACCCGAACACCCGGGTCACGCGAAACGCCCCAAAACAATTGTTTTGGGATACCACGATCCACCAAAACCAACCGCACACAAACAGGTCAAATCGTAACACCAAAAAAAACTAAAACTTTTGTAAAAAGCACTACTGAGGGTTTATTTTAGGTAAAAGAACAGCCTAAAGGAATGAGGTCTCGATCCCAAGATCCAAACTTTAAAAATAATCAAACAAAATTTTCTAAAAATATGCCAGACCGCTCGATTGGTGAAAAGACTGCTCGAGCAGTCCTCACAAGGACGCTGAGTTTTCAACAGAACACAGAAAATAGAAAGTTTGCAGAGTCCGCTCGATAGACCCCTCGAGCGGTGCGTTGGGCAGTCTGGCTTCGAACCAATTTTTAAAATGTCACTCTTTCCTTTCCAATGCTAAAACATTTTCTAACATTTTTAAAACCTCACAAGGCACATCAAGTCATGGAAAACCCACCAAAATGAGGTACTAAAAATCCTCCCTCGAGGCATAAACATTTTTGAAAGGATAAAACCACACGAAAGCGTAAAATAACACCCAGCCCAACGTCTCACTCTCAAGAATAGAAAGACATACTTGCATTAAATATAAATGCCACCATACTTATAGTACAAGGCTCCAAAACCAAAAACATGTAAGTCATTACATGATCCAAGAAGAAACAACAGGAAGACTAAAAAGATCTTCCACTCCTTTCGGCTCCTCAAGATCAACCTGCTAATCATACGCACCTGAAAAAGGTTTTCAAATCCCACATGGTGAGTCGAAGCCCAATAGGGTACAAAGTAACATATAATAAAAGCTAAACATGGTCATGCGAAAAAGATATGTACATTTTGACTCATGCAACCCTCGAAAAAGATTTTACAATGATTCACACATAATACATGCATCTTTACGGGCTTTCACCATGGGACCACAATCTGCCCCAACTAATTCATTTTCACAGACTTTCACCGTGGGACCACAAGCTGCCCAACTAATGCATCTTCACTGTGGGACCACAATCTGCGCCAACTAATGCACCTTCACAGGCTTTCACCATGGGACCACAATCTGCCCCAACTAATGCATCTTCACGGGCTTTCACCGCAGGATGTATATTTGATCGCCCCTCATTATGCAAATGCAAATCTTCACGTATGATTCAAAGTAACGTCATCTATCTAGCCAAGGAGACCAACGAACAACAAAATAAGGTTCAACCCCAAGGGTTAGCTCCAAACCTCCGAATTTAGATTTTCATAAACACTTACAGAAATCTTTTCGATTTTCAAAACTCACCTTTTTGAAAACCACGGACACATACTCGTCCACCAACTTCGAAATTAACCATAAAACCACTTTAGAAACATTTTTATCGAACCAAATATGGTTCAAGAACATAAATCAACTATTCATGCATTTTTAAATGGTAAAAACACATAAAATTCCACATAACACCATTTTAAGACATGAGAGTCTAGGATCCTACCTCATAGAGTCACAAACTCAAAGCTTTACTAACCGGCAAAAAACCAAAGTCGTGGAAACACGATTCCATTCGCATGGATGGGAAGCCCACTGCGAGTACATCAAGGATCCGCCATGTCACGCTCCAAACTCTGGGTCACGTGAAACACCCATAAACAACCAGATAAAATGCCCAACCTGATATTTACTTACAAAGTAAAACAAACATGCATTGAATATAAACGCCACAAGGCTTACATTACACGGTTCCAACACCGGAAAGCATGTTATAACATACATGATCGAAAGAACAAAAAGGAAGACTACAGGCCTTCCCCCTCTTCGGCACCCTGAATCAACCTGCGTGACTGGTACCTGAAAAACATTTTAAATCTCACACCATGAGCCAAAGCTCAGCAGAAACTAGACAAGCATGGAATATATCTGAACTCACACGAGCGCACATAAGCCATAAAAATGGTTTTATATATGAACTCATACAAGCTCCAGAAAAAAATAGTTGAAAAATGGTTTTATCGAGAACTCCCAAGAGTCTCAAAGAAAATAGTTTTGAAAACGTTTTTGTATCACGACTCATCAAAGCTTAAAAAATAATTTGATATATATATATATTACAATGCTTCACCAACAAAGATAGACTCCTACGAGCCAAGACTCCCACGAGCCCCACAACAGATATATACATGCACCGACTCTCCCTCGAGCCCTAACAACAAACATATTACATTCAATAAGATGCTAGGATAAGAACCCCTTTTTCAACTCATAAGAGCAACGAAAACGGTTTGAAATCAGTTTTACACCACGACTCACACGAGTCTTAAAATATAGTTTGAAAATGATTCAATCCATGCCACAAAGCATCACATGCAATCCATGTATCTTCTCGGACTTTTACCAAAGGACCAAAATTCGCCCCAACTAATGCCTTGTTGACCAAAGGCAATATATATCTTCATGGACTTTCACCGAGGGACCAAAATCCGCCCCACATATGCAACTTTAAAACCAGAGTTTTAACCAGTACAACGCATGCACACATAAAATTATAGCTTAGATACACCATAACCGCATAAGATCACATATGACCACATAGGACCACATATCCGTCCTACAACATGCAAGAATAAAACTAACCATAGTTCTATAAGCACGAAAACACGTATAACCACGACATTCCACACAATGATGCCACACAACCCATCACGACTTCACATGCCACACACCCGACACAAACAACAACTTACCAAACACGACCTAACCAAAGGCCAACACTAAACCTTCCACAAAATGGTTCTAACCAAAACCTCATCTTTAAAACAAACAACGGGCCCACACACCACGTACCCATCAATGCACAAACCACCACCCACACAACCGTGCACCAACACCCCGCATGAAATGACCAACACCCTCTCCGTGACTTAAATTGACAAGATCCCATAATCCAATCAACTGAAAAACCACTAGAGGAGAACAGTCGATTAAGCCCCATAACCCAATCGATCGAAAGGCCACCACACGACTACCCAAAACCACCAAAACACCCAAACGCCCAACATAGGACCCAATCGACTGGACCCCATCCAGTCGGCCCAAACAAGCCACTAGAATTTCACAAAATTCCTCTAAAAACACAGGTCAGTCGACCGACCCTCACGATCTAGTTGACTGAACCCACAAAACCTCGATCCAGTCGACTGAACTGCCCAATTCAGTTGGCTGATCCACTTTCAAAAACTGTTCCCGAGCTACTATTTTAGTCCTCTCAAACCCCAAACGAAACCTCCAAACTCCCATCCAACACCTTCGAACATACACACGCCAAAGCCTAACACCAAAACCTAAAAAGAAACACCTGAACACGATTTTATCCAACCGAAATCGACAAGAAATGGTTTTATACCCCAAAACTAACGTTTAAAACGTAAACCAATTTTCATGCATTTTAAAACGGTAAAAGCACGCACAATTACACGTAGCACTCTTATAAGACATGAGAGTCTAGGATCCTACCTCGTTGAGTTAAGAACTAGACACCTCAATCCACGTGTCAAACTAAACTTCGTTGGAAAGAAATTTCATCCCGATGAACGCATAGCCCGCCGTGCTACTAACAAGGATCAGCTGTTTGATCGTCGAAATTCGAGCTCCAGGCCCCCGAGAAGTTAGAGAGAAGGCAAAGAGAAAACGAAAAAACTTAGCTTGAAAGTTTTGAAAATATCTTTTGAAAATATCTAACACCAGATATTTATAGGCCACAAAAATATCGTTTTTTTTTAATTAGCACCACAACGGCCAACGACCTCGGGAACCAACCGTGCATACATATCTAAGCCCGAACATGCATGAAAACACATATAAACATACTGAAACAAAAACGACAAACACGCGTCGAAAAACACAAAAAAAGAAAATGGGTCAGGATCTCACAACTCTACCCCCCTTAAAGATAATTCATCCCAAAATTCAGCACAAGGTCAAAAGAAAACAACCACGTCGATTGTGTTAGGAAACAGGCAACCCAAGAGGGGGGGGGAGAATTGGGTTTCTTTGCTAGCAATGGATATTTAATAATAACTTTTCAGAAAAACTCTTAATATCTCACAGAAACTAGATATGCAATTAAAACTTAATGCAAGAATTAAGAGG
>JAULJZ010143458.1:0-10525 GCA_032270985.1 Heliamphora pulchella | reverse complement strand
AATTATATATAATTGGTAGTGGTAGTAAATAAATTATGAATAAGAAATATTATTGTTATTTAAAAGTGGTGGAAATTTGTATAGAATATTCTAAGAGTTTGTGTTTTGATTTGATTTTTTAATTTTTTAATTTTTTATATTTTTGCTAAACGGGCAACTTTGACTTTTTGGCATCTTTAGCCAAAAAACCAAGGTTGCTAATAAGGGCCTAAATGTGGTCACTAAAATATGATCACCATGTCATTATTATAATAAAAAAAATGATTGTTTATATGCATAATATATATACATAGACGTGTGTGTATGTAAGAATTTATTTATGATATGTATATAATCCTTGATAAGATCGGTTTGGCTTGAATTTAAAAATAAGTTATTTATCGGAACATCTACAGATCGCTGCAACTATATGGAGAAACCATCAATTAGTCATACTAAATCTAAGTTTTCAATGTGGTCCTCGAAGTTTTAATTTTTCTATTGAAATTGTCCAACTCTCATAATTAAGTCAATATGGTCCAACTTATTTATAAGGTGGGAAAAACTATCGTGTGCCCTAAATGAGTTATTCTAGGTGCAATTCTATAACTTTATTTTAGAGTGTCAAAATAATATAAATAATTATTTCTATTCTATTACGTACTTTTTAAAATTTCAATTTTATCCTTTAAAGTTTTTTATTTCAAATTTAAATACCAACTGTATCCTTTATACTTTTTATCCTATTTCAGTAATAAATAAATATATATATATAGGCAATTAATATTTAATCAAATTGGTATCATTAGAAGGATGCCCATGATACTTTTAAAATGAGATTAATATTAAATATATTTAATAAAATTTAAAAATTAATAATTAATCAAGGTACTTACCCAGGTAGCCATTTCAAGGTACCGGTGTGGCCTTCAACCGATAACTTCAACCGGCTAGTCACTTGGGTAGCCCGCATAAATTTGGATTTGGAGGGAAATATTGGAAGCTAATTACTATTCGAGGGAGTTTTTTAATATTTGGGTGGTTTAGTTAATGGCCGTGTTTGGTATTAATAAAATTAGTAATTTATATATTGTAGTTTAAAATAGAAGTAGTAAGTGTTTGGTAAAGATTATAACTTGTAGTTTATATAAAAAAATATAGCTCGTAACAAAAGTTATAGTTATTTAAAAAAAAATTATAACTTTTAACTAAAATCAGTAACAAAAAATTAAAATTATGATAAGTAACTTTGCCTAAGTGTAAAAAAATTTGACACGACTTGCCTGATTTGCACGTGAGTAACACAGAGATTGATAGGACAAGAGAAATAGATTTGAGCTCAGATTTAATTTACAAGGGCCAGCCAAAACTTAGATATGTTACTATTAATCAACTAAAAACCAATTGACAATAATAGAATAAGTTCAAGATTATATGAAGTAAGCTTGATTGACTTTAATAAATGATACGGAACAAGCCAAAAATTAGAGACACATAGACCTGTTTGGAATAATTGTTTATTTTTTTATTTGATTTTGTTTATTTTTGTCTTTAATGAATTTTTTAAATTATTTAGTCAAATAATTATACTTTTTGACTATTCTCATCGAAACGAGCTGGAAAAGTAAAAAAAAATTACCAAAATATATAAAAAAATCCAAAAAAAACAAAAAAATAAGCCAATAAATTAAATTTTATATTACATATTTTCGTCTTTAATGAAATTTTTTCATCTTTTAATCAAAATCTTTTACTTTTTGAGTTCATCTCAACGAGACGGTTCGAAAAAGAAAAAAAATTAGTTAAAAAATAAAAAAAATTTCAAAAAAATAAAAATAAGCAAAATTCTCCACATTTAGCCCAAACCGGGCCATAATCTAAAATTTGGTAGAATCCATCCATGTCTAAGGTGTCAAACCAGAGACATGGCTGGCTGTGAACTACAGGTATTAGCCCAATAATCACGAAAATTTAAAAATTAAAATAATTTCTAAGAATTATAAAAATACTTACAGATACTACAAAATTAAGAAAAAATTGTGATTCAAACTATAACAAATATCATGCTGGTCACAAATCGCCTACTAAAATAACCATTCATATACAGTTCAGCTAAAAGTCGACAAGTCAACCAAAGTTAATTTTAAATTGTAACTATATATGCACGATGAATTCTAAAATGTCACTTAGTACTGAGTCCCAAAACATAACACAGTCCTCACTAGTTTTTTCATTGAACGCCTGAAAATATTGAAAACAATATCAACTGATGGCTCGGTGAATGGTAAACATACATAGTAAAATACAGTTCAAAACGGGATATTCAAAATAATTATAGTTGAATATAATCATGGTATATGATGGATGAGTATAAAAATCATATGACTTCACAAATCATGTTTTCTCTTAACAAAATTCATATTTTCATTGCAATAAATAATTTCAATCGATCTTATAACCAAAAATGAGTAATCACTATATCACGTCTCGTCATAAAAAGAATTAACACCGCAATTGTGATAACAATATGATCATTTATAATTAATAGAAACAATAAATAAAATAAGTATTCAGTATCACATATAAATAAAACCCAAGACATCATCGGCCCGCTAGATCCAGCATCGAATTTAGAATCACCACATGATGGCGCATGAGTCTCTTTTCTAAGACGAACTAGTTTAGAGTCACCCGGGATACCATACATTTTTCCTAAAACTGTTGAGCACTAGAGTCACCATGAGCGCAAGACCATGGCCTTTTTCCAAACTGCCAGAGTCACCTCCGTTGAGGGTAATAGTATCTCCCCTGGACTTTCAACATGGTCCCAAAATAAAATTTCATAAATTGCACTACAAAAGCTGTATGGAAAGCTCTATGTAACATTTAAATATGAAAAGCTCCATATAACATTGGAGTAAGCCAAAATAACTTCTATTCCATGAATTTTACATTACCAATTTTTATATATTTTTATATAAAAAAAATTTTAAAATTATCTTTTGTTTTTATAAAACTATTTGGAGACATGGATGATTTTAAAAAATTTATAGCATGCTAAACCACTCGCCTGGGATACGCAAAATATATTACCTGCAAGGATAATAAATCGGCCACTATCCTGAATTATGTAAATATAAAAATCTTATTATTAATTAACACCAACTCAAACAATTTTTAAATACTACGCAAACTCCTATTAAAATTTTGTTTCTGCTAATTTTCTTAAATTATTACTGTATAGTCTTTAATAATATTTAAATTATAATATTAAATATAATCAAACTATTTATTATTCTAATATGGATTCGAATAATAATGTGTTAAAATATTATAATATCGGACTAAATTTCAATGAATTAACTTAGTATATATAAAGGCACTTACACCATTGATGTAAAATATATAGAAGATATTTTTTACCCTTGTTTTATTATATAGATATATATTATTCAATATTTAATATCTAATAACATCAAGACTATTGATTATCTCAGTCTAGGTTTAAACGATAAGCGAAAGCTTGTCTTCGAATTCTTCAAACTACATATTAAAATATTACAATAATCAAGCTAAATTACACCATTGATTTGATCGAATAATATATATTTTCTCACTTTTTTTTGGTCTTCAAAATATTTATTATTTTGGAACAATAGGTGATTCAACATAGTATCAGAACTAACCCTAGTTCCCATGTAGGCTTCGTGAGGGTGTAGATAAATTAGTAGAGGCTCTAGAGAGGGGTAGAGATCCTAATGTTGTATAATTTGTGCACACTTATGGGCTGCTCTATATCTGTTAATGGGCTGCTCTATCTATCTCTGTTAATGGGCTGCTCTATCTATCTCTGTTAATGGGCTGCTATCAACGTCCCAACTAGAGAAAGAACTTGGACCACGCAAGGAGAGATATTGTGACACCCCATCTCACATCGGTGGGAGATAGAAATTAAGTCTACTATATAATGAAACTTGTGAGTTACTACTAATAACTTAAATTTAAGATTTTAGACCGCGTTGTTAGGTTCCTTATTCAAGTTATTGGATCAATGGTCCACTTGAGTTGTTACATAAAGGGTAGCTCGACTAGTAAAACCTTTTGACTTTGTGTCTAATGGGTTTGGTAATATGAGTTCTTTTAGAGTCACTAGAAGTTAGTATGATCGTTAACTTTATAGTCTTCTAGACTGGTGGAATCATGTATGTCGGAGGGGCCAAGGCCCCCCACTTAGAGATGAGAATTTCTTACACGACTTGAACCCTACACAAAATTAGAGGGTTAAGGTCAACTATTTTCGACATGAAAATTAAAAATGATACGTTTAATAATATATTTAATAAATAGGTTGGATTAGTGTTAAACCTGTAAAACTAGAAAATAACCCATCTAACACGTTTAAGCTTCGTGGGGAACTCAAAATCGACATCCATAATTCCATAAATAAAAGTGAGCTATTACACTATGTTATTTAAATCAGACCATCAAGTTTACAAAAAGTTAAAAATCTTATTCGAATCAACTTTACCTTTTACCCTAGGGTTGCACTGCCGCATCAACTTGCTGAAGTTTGAAGCTCGTCGCAGTTGCAATAAGCGAAGCTCATCGCCATCGAACTCCAGTAGAAGCTCGTTGTCTTTGTCGTCTACCAGAGTAAGAGGCATCTTGCTTTTCTTTTATATCTTATTCTGATTTTTATTTTAATGTATTTTTGGTTCTTCAACTAATTAACGGTGACCCATGCCGAGGGGATTGATGAAGAGAACTTTCAACTAAATGTACAACTTTTTGTACAGTAGAAAAGTTAGTGAGTTAGAGTTTTTTTTTCTTCTGATAGGACTATGACACATTTTAGAGCCCCATATTTGTTTCCAGTGAACAAAATTGTCAACTAGAAATTTATTTGGATGAGCTGATAAATGATAGAAGGAAAAACTTGATGTTTTTACTTTTTGAAAAGCTCGTCAGTATTAGTACTTTGAACTTGCTATAATGGCTCGTGATGTGTTAAATATTTTTATTTCTACAGTTGCTTTGTGTTAGTTCAGATAACCCAAGAGGGAGGTGAATTGGATTTAAAAATAATAATAACAATTATAAAAATATTTACAAAAAATCTTTTAATTTTACAAACAAATATGGCAGGCAATAAAGCACTAAAGAAATTGAAGAGGTTAGGGAGAGAGAAAATGAATCAGACACTAAGATTTATAGTAGTTCGGTTTCTTTCAAGCCTAAGTCAACTTCTCAAAACTTCTCTTGAGAATATCCACTAGGATCGAATACTTCACAAGCACATTCAAAAGCCTTTTACAGTCTCAAGAAGATTTTACAAAACAATCTCCTATTTTTTAATCTCTCTTGAGCTCTTCTTTTAAGCGGATCACTCACTTTCTTAAATGATCAAGGGTGACTCACACTCTATTACAATAAATGAGAGAATTAAAGATTCACTATCTCACTCTCTTTACAAATAATTAAAAATAAATGAGCAATAAAGACATAAACGGCTAGGGAAGTATTAAAAAGCAGTAAGTGCATTCTTAAGGATTTGAGTTTTGATCTTGAGCAATAGAACAATGTCCAGTTGCTTGAAACTCTGAAAATTTACTCCTTATATAGCCATCTGAAATAAATGACCATTGGTGGGTTGGTGGGGTAATTAATACTTTGAAATCCAATCGTTGGAACCAATGTGAGATTTGAAATCTGTCACAGGTGTCGATTTAAAATCATTTTGTGTCGACACAAAATATCTAGAGTTTGGTTCTTCAAATGGTTATGTCGACTTAGATCTTCGTTGGTGTCAACCCAATTTCTCCTTTTACCTCACCCACACAGAATGTCGACTCATGAATTATTTGGTGTCGACCTAGTGTATTTCTTTAGATTTTCAAATGAGACTTTTATGTCGACTCAAAATCGTTTGGTGTCGACTTAGAAAATTATAGTCAATCTCGAGACTTTTAGAGTCAACTTATCTTCGTTTGGTGTCGACTCAAAAACTTTCAGACAGTCTCGGTTGTTTTGATGTCAATTCAAAACTTCTTATTTTTGAAAGGAACATTTGTGTCTACTCAAAAAGCTTTGGTGTCGACCCATTTGATTTGGAATCGAAAAATGACTTGTAACTCTGGTGCCGTTCCATTTCTCTTTGGTGTCGTCTCATTTTATTGTTCGAAAAGTGTTTTGGTGTCGACTCATATGAATTTGGTGTCAACCCATAAAACCTGAAATCTAGAACCCGAATGATCATTTGGTGTCGACTCAAAATACTTTGGTGTCGACTTAAAATAAAGTCCAGTCCAATACTTAAGGTGTCGTCCCAAAATCATTTGGTGTCGCCTCATCTGAGTTCTTGAAACGTCTTAGACAAAGATGTTAGAGTGTCTACTCAATTTCTTAATGGTGTTGACACATTTGAGAGTTTCAAGCGTACTTTGCCTTAAGGTGTCGACTCAAATATCAATTTATGTCGACACAAAATGTTCTTTATGAAAATACTAAGTGTCAACTCATTTGATGCAAAGAGTCAGCACAAATAGTTTAATGTGTCAACTCATTTGTCATAAAGTGTTAACACTTACCATTTTAAAAATAATTAAATATAATCATTTTAAATCAATTTAATTATAAAAAAAATAAATTATTAAAATCATCAAAATTTAATGAAAAAACACTTGGGCTAACAGCTATAGAATTCGTATTTAGTACTGGTGGATGAGTTCCTAATCAATATCGTCGTGCTCTAAGGCCTCAAGTTGTTGAGGTTTTCATAGCACTAGGGATTGGTTGTTTGGAGAAAAATATAAATATACAAAATGTACACTTTTCACTTATATATGAGATTATATGTGATTTATTAAATAACAATAAATAAATTCTTGTGTATATTTTTATCGTTATGTAGTATTTGAAAAAATAAAATTGAAAGAGCTCGTAGAAGATATTATGAAAATGACTATAGATGAAGATAAGACTAAATCCGAATCAATAGAATGTTCAACCAATGATGTTGATGTTGATGTTGATGTTGACTTTTGATTATGTAAGTATATAATCAATTTCTTAACTTATTTTAGACATATATTTAATTTGAATACAAATTATATAATGCAATTAAAAATACGTATAACTTATTTTTATTGCAGGAAATGGTCAATGTGTCATTGCAAAATTTTTAAAATTTTTGACAAATTTGTTAATGTTTGCTAGTATTGTGAAATTTCTGACACAAACCTAATATGACTCGACACGATACCCACCATGTCCTTCTCTCCCCACCCCCCATATTATATAATGTATACATGTTTAGAAGCCAGAATTATATAATTAGCATTAATTCATTTCATAAATTTTAAAAACTTGGTAAACTTATTTTTTTCAATTTGTTGTAAGTATAAAGTTCAAAACATTTTTTAAAGGCTTTATCTAAAAGAATTTTTTATATATTTGAATGTCGAGTTATAATAATTCAACAAATAAGTCTATATCTATTAAAGAAAAAAATTTAAATTTAAAAATAGTACTGTAGAGTCTTACTTTGATAATGTTTGAGTAAAAATATAAAATTTAATAATTTTTATTCATATTTATTAAACTTGATTTTTTTATAAAGAAACTCAGTCTTTAATCATAGTATTTTTTTTATTGAACTTAAAAATACATTATTTTTTGTTGAAATATAATTTTTATCACTTGATAAAAAAATTAATACTTTGGCACTTTTCTAATCAAATTCATGATTCTGTCCCTGCTCCCGAATAAGTTTCTACAGCCCAAATGTATAGTAATTCAAGTTCAATTAAGCTGAGTTGAACTGGAGATACCAGAGTAAATAAAAAAATATAAATAAAAAATTAATTTTCAATTATACAAATGTAAAGTAATTTAAGTTCAATTAAAATGAATTGAATAAAAGATATCCGAGATAATAAAAAATGTAAATAAAAAAATATAAATTTATAAGTAGCTTGTGTTTGGACTATCTTTTTTTCTACTGTTTTATTTCATCTTTAATAAAAAAAATTTAGCATTAGTCTAAATGAGTATATTTTCTAAATTTCTCCCGTGAAAACAAAAATGTAAATTTTTTTTGATCAAAATTCAAAAACATTCATATAAAACGAAAAAAAGTCAACTTAAACAGATTTTTTTAGCTATTTTTAGTTTTTTCGTCTTTAGTGAATTTTTTAAAATTTCTTCTTAACAGACATACTTTTTAGAATTCTCTTGTTAAAAGGAATTAAGAAAGTAAAAAAAAAACAAAATATAAAAAAGTTTTAAAAAAACAAAAAAAAACTCTAAAAAAGGTCATTAAACTTTTTAGTTCAAATATGCTGCCTATGATCGGTCTAACTTTTTTGAGAAACTCTTTGCTTAAAAACTTTTTAAAAAGCTCACTTGTTTAATCTCTGTTGATTTTTTTACATATTTTTATATTTATTTTTTAATTAAAAAAATTTAAAAAAATTAATTCAAACACAACCTAGTCATTAGACTTGAAGAGAGAAAAAAAAAAGTTGGAGAGAGAGATAGAGAGAGAGAGAGAGAGAGAGAGAGAGAGAGGGGAACTTTGGAAACAGAAATGCTGAATGTCAGCGGAAGGATTTGTCTAGAAAGAAGTTTTGGGAGGTGGTGTACGTACAAAGTTGCTATCTCTAATTCTCTATTTCTTTATAATAAAAAGAAGAAACAAAATCTCCATCTCGCATGGTAATTTATTTACTTTGTGACTACATAAATTATTAGGTGTTATTACTTATTATTTACGTGCTAAATAAATAAAGATATTTAATAAATATTATTTTTATCTTTAATTTACCAAACAAATATGAATCATTACTATTCTACTCAGGGTGGATCACTATTAAATCATGTCTAACAATTATTTAAATAAAAATATTCAATACATATTAAGTTGATTATTTTGGCTCTAATTTACCAAACCAAGTTAAGATCACTATTATTTTACTCAAAATATTTTTTACTTTTTAGGTGCCAGTGGTTAAGGATTAGGGTTTGAGAGTTTCTTTCTTTTTAAGTATCAAGTTCAAAACATTTTATGTGTTATTCACTCTTTGGGAGTAACTCATACGAAATTTTGTCTCGACTTTAATTGGGTCCTTGCAAGTGAACGGTAAGATTAGTCCTCTAAAAATTAGTCGAAGTGTGCATAAATTGACTCGAATATCTTAAAATATTAAAAAATATATTTTTTACTACAAAATTAAATAATAATATCAGTTAAAGAAATAATGTCTCGCAGTGGTTCAAAACTACAAGAGCAACACACAAAGTTTTGCAAAACAAGCAAACCAACATCGCGGGGACACCGGCTCTAAAGGAGCCCTGCCTTGGGCCTGCACTAGGGGACACTCATCTTGGGTTTCTACCCTTTTGATTCTTCCTCACCACTGCTAATTTTTCTCCATTTTTTATGGGTCACCACCTCTTGCCTTTCCTCTTTGAATTTTTTGGGAACTTAAAAAGGCCTTATTTATTTAATATTTTTAATAAATAAATAAAATCAAACAAGTATCAATAGTCCTTTTCCTCTGCTTCTGCTGGGAAATAATTGGGCTAGTTATATCAGCAGAATAGTTATATCAGTAGAACACAATAGGAGATTTCGAATCTTTTCTTAATCAGGTGACACCTAGATTTAAACTAAGAAAAAAGGATTTACAGTCCCCCGCCTTTAATTAACATTAAGTGAATTGTTCTTATCTTTAACCTAGCCAACCAAGCCGTTGTTAATATTATCCCATTCAAAGAGTTTTTTGGTCTTTAATATTGAGTTAGTGTTAGGGTTATAGTAAATCTACTAATCTAACGGAAGATCAATAAAAGACAAAAAAAAAAAAAGAATAAAAAACAAAAGTAATACACGTGATTTATATAATTCACCCAATGAAAACTACATCCACACCTGCAACTATGACGACTAAATGAATAGCTTACATGTAACGATCTAAGTAGATCGCTTGTCTAATAATTTTGAATAAATAGTCTAACAATGCGACCCAAATATTTAAGGCACGTTTTTTTAATAGTAGTTTACAAGTTTCTTTATATACCAAATTTAATTTCTATCTTATGCTGATGTGAAATAAGATATCACAATATCCTTCACTCAAATGCGCAATACCCTCGCTGTGTGGTTCAAGTCTTCCCCTTGTTAAGATGTAAATAGCAGTCCATTAGCGGACAAAATGCAGTCCATTAATGTGCACAATGTCATACAATTTTGGGATATCTACCCCTCTCTAGAGGATCTATTTTCTATCCACACGACTGCGAAATACTACATGAGAATACTACATGAGAATTAGAATTGGCTCTTATGCAATTTGTAACGACTCAAAAACATAGGTCTCGTTTGGGTGGACCTTGCTTATTTGCTTATTAGTAAATAAGTTAAATCCTATTTAAAAAAGTTTATTTGGGTGGCTTGTGGCTTATTTGCTTATTTGCTTATAAGCCAGTTACCCAAACGACCTTATTTATTTATTTGTTTATAAGTAAGTTTATTTGCTTATTTGGC
>JAULJZ010143447.1:0-10525 GCA_032270985.1 Heliamphora pulchella | reverse complement strand
CGAATGAATCTAAATTTTCACATGCTAAACAAATTCGACGAGTTATACGTAATGAACGGATTGAATTATAAAAATTTGTTCGAAAATGTAATAGTTGGGTGCAATTGGGTGCAATTAATGTTAAAAATTAAATCTAAGTGGAGGTTAGTGTAATTTCAGAGACCACATGAAAGGTTTTTGTAATAAACTTAAATCTCAGAGGAGGTAAGTGTAATTATCCCAAAGTTCAATTATATACACATATGATTTATTTGTATTTTTTGTGTTAAGAATTTTAAAAATTCATAAATTTTAATATATATTTATTTTTTAAAATTAATATTTTCATAACTTATTTATCGAGATCTCTCGAATAAGATTAATATTAAATATAAATTTTTTTTAAAAAAAGAGATAAATTTATTAGTTTCTAAATCAAGAAATTTCTTGATTTTAAAATTCAATAAATAGAAAAATTTATCAGTTTTAAAATTTATCAATTTTGAATTCGATAAATTTCGCCGGGCAAAGATTGAGAAATTTTTTATTTTATTTTATTTTTTACTTAATAATCTATACTTTTTATATTATTTTTTAGTATACAAATTATTTTGGCAAAAAACTAAGTCGATGGAAAATTATTTAAATAAATTACATTTGTGTTAAAAAAAAATAATGTTCATTTTTTGGGTATATTTTTAACTCAAATGTGATTTGCTCATATGCTTAATGATAGACATAGTTAATTTATTTTTTTACATAAATAATTTATAAATTAAAAATAATAAAATAAATAACTTAAATTATTAAAATAGGTCTATTTTAAACATAAAATAAGGTGAACTAAACCAATTTGATCCTTTTAAGAGTTAGAGAAATTCCATTATGGCCCCTTTTTTGAGATAATTGCTTATTACTTGTTTTATTTTGTTTGTTTTTATTTTTATTTTTTTTTATTATTTAGTTAAATTATTATATTTTTTTAATTTATTAATTAATTTTTTTAAAAAATATTTTAAAAAATAAATTAATAAATTAAATTTTATGTTATTTATTTTTTTAATAAATTTTTTATTTTTTATTTTTTATTGAATAAAATAAACTTTAAAAATTAAAAAATTTAATTTATACTATTATAATAAAGACTTTTTATCGAATAAAAACACTATCAAAACAATTTAATATTTTTATTATTTATAATTAAAAAATAAAAATAACTACTGCAAAGTGCAAAATCGCAGTTTGGGCACAATCACTCGTTAAAAAAAAAAAAAAAAACAAATTTTTTGAAAACTTAACCCAAATACGAACAAGAAACAAATTCACTCACCCTTGGCAGCTTCCCGTTTCTTACCCACCGAACCACCGGCAAAAACCCTGAAAACCAATCCCTCTCGTCTCGGCTCTCCCAAACCCCTAAAAACCTCGTCTCAAAATTTTCCCACCCAGAGA
Source organism: Heliamphora pulchella (assembly GCA_032270985.1). Classification (NCBI taxonomy): domain Eukaryota; kingdom Viridiplantae; phylum Streptophyta; class Magnoliopsida; order Ericales; family Sarraceniaceae; genus Heliamphora; species Heliamphora pulchella. The sequence continues at coordinate 9,094 of JAULJZ010143447.1, read as the reverse complement.
GAAAAGAAAAGAAACTTCAAACACCCAAATGGAATCAGCTCTGACCATAAAGTTAGAATCACCCATCTTCCACTTCAAAATCCCTTATCAAATCACCGCAGGAAACCCCTCATCCAGCCCCACAAATCGGTCCCGGATTAGGGCCATCGCCGCCATTAATCCCACCCCAAGAAACGGTGGTTCCTTCCCAAACCCCATCCTCCACAAGCTCAAAATCACCGCCGCCGCCGCCATCGTCCTTGCCGCCTCCGCCTCCGCCGGGAAATTCCGGGAGTTACCCGCAAGAGCCGAGTCTCCAGCGTCCGCGACGCAGGAAAAAATCACAGTCGACGAAGTGCAAAATCTGCAGGAGGAAGAAGACGGAAAAACCCTAGATCGATCTTCTCCCCTGCATCAGTTCCTCGATTCGAATTCCAAAGCCGTCGAGGCATTGAAATCGCTGTTGCAGCAAAAGCTCGAGGCCGGCGAGGACGAAGAAGCTCTGAAGATCTTGAAGAATCTGGTTTCCGCCCAACCAGATCAGATCGAGTGGAAGTTCTTGATGGCGAGGTTGTTGAGCGAAATCGGCAGCGCCGAAGAAGCCCTAGAAGTTTTCGAAGAGATTTTGAAGCATAATCCGCTCTCATTCGAAGCACTTTTCGAGAACGCTTTGTTAATGGATCGGTGTGGGAAAGGAGACGCCGTGATCACAAGATTGGAAGAGGCGCTCAAGATTGCGGAGGACGAGAAAAAGGTGAAGGAGGCGCGAGATGTGAGGTTGATAATGGCGCAGATTCAGTTCTTGCAGAAGAACGTTGATGAGGCGTTGAGGAGCTATGAGGATCTGGAAAGAGAAGATCCAAGTGATTTCAGGCCGTATTTCTGTAAAGGAATGATATATAGCTTGATGGATAGGAACAAGGAAGCCAGAGAGGAATTTGAAAAGTACAGAGCGCTTTCGCCCAAGAAGTTTGAAGTGGAGGGGTTCTTGCAGACGCCATTGTCGAGGTTGAAGCTATTTGGGACGAATGAGGAGAATTGAAAAGATGAGAAATTTAAGGTTGATTCTCTATTATAATTCAAGTTTAATAATTTTAAATTTAGTAAATTTTGTGCGCTAAAAATATTTTTGTGAGCCTAAAATGAGGTCATAATAATGGTGATTTTAAACTGTTCATCCATAGGATTTGCAAAAAAAATTATTTAAGTAAAAATTCAAATTGATTGGATATGAATAATTATATGAAAAAATAGTATTTTGTTTTATAAAATGAATCATTTAAATTTAAATTGCCAATTTTAAACTAAGATATTTTATTTTGTAAAACAAAATACGATTTATTTACATATCTATTGATGTTTAATTAAATTGAATTTTTGTATAAATTCCTTTTGGAAGTATTACGAAATGAACAGCAGTGATGTGCCCATTTTAGACCCATAAAATACATTTTAGACTCGTAAAATAGAGTCTTGACGAGTTCTTGAGATTTGTAGTATTGAGGGGAGCTTTGACCCAAATTCCACTTAGCATGGAGCCCACTATTCTTATGTCGGTAAAATAAAGTATGAGGTGTAATATGAAATATAATTATAAGGAATAATGATTCAAGAGATGGGTATTTGTCTCTCTTGAAAGAGGAGTATAATTATAGGATGATAATAAGCAGGTAAGGCACATACCTCTGTTGAATTTTGGTTTGTTGCGATTGTTGATCTATCAACAGAAGTCGATTTTAATCATCAAAGAGGGTACTCAACTAACGAATATATCTCCTATTTCTTGTGAATTTAAAGATATAAGGCTTTGCTTTCTGTCAATTCCTACTTGACATGTTGATCACTACAATAGCTATGTCAAAGTTGAGTATTTTCTCAATGCAGATTGTGCTTTTCTTTGTGTGTTTGCCATCTTATGTGATAGGAAAATGCGAATCACTGCCAAATGAATGGTGAATAATGACACAAGAATACAAAAATTTATGAAATTCAGTTAAAAATACAAGTAGAATAATGTCACAAGAATGCAAAAATTTATGTATTTCAGTTCAAAATACAAGTAGAATAATGACACAGGAACACAGATTTATATATGATTTAGTTCAAAATAGAAGTAATGACACAAGAACACAAAGATTGTTTTGATTTAGTTTAAATCTGTCAGAGGCGCAGATCGACAAGTTTAAAATCTCTGTCAATAGGCGTAGATCGAGAGACATTACACTATGAAGAGGAAAATACGATTAGCTAGTGATATTCGGAACTCTCATACTAATCCTAAGTACCAACGATCACCTAATATATTGGAAACCCTACTTTAAAGATGATTTGAGCAGGACCAGGTCACAAAGTTAAGCCCGATTTAAATACAGCATATCAACCCTAAATTGTACAGTTGTGTTTGTGCTCTAGTGATGGACATTAACTGTAATTGTTGCATAGTGCTCCCACACCTGGTTACCATGTGTGAAGATTAATTGACCCATTGTATGTTTTATTTTTTAGTAATACTACGTACATAGACAACTAATTACAATTTAACCACATAAATTGAATATTGACCATTCATTTGTACTTAAATTCCCAACTTTTATCAATTTCAATACAAATAAATGATCAAGATCAACTTTCTGTGATTTTTGTGATTAGTTGTTTGTATTAATGTTTTTAAACTCGGACCGTTGAGCAAACCGGAAAAGAGAATGGGTGGACGGGTCACCGGTTCAACCGGAATTAAACCGGAATCGATCCATGATGTCATAATTACTTCATTAATAATTTTAAAATTTATAAATATTAAATAAAAATAATATCTAACTCACAATTGAAATAAAAAAATAAGAATATTTCATAATCTAAGCATAATTCTAATTAAATAATTAGAATATTCAACAAAAAAAAATTAAAATCTAGAATATCATTGATTCTCAAGTTAAAATAAAATGAGTATAAGTGACAAACATAATAAAATATAAATCAAAAGAAAGTTAAAAAATTGTTCAAAAAACATTAAAAAAATAAACAAATGTTAAAATAAATAGAAGACAAAATAAGTGCAAAAAGCAAAATGAAGCAAAAGAAAAATATTGTTGATGAAGCAAACACAAACCAGTAGAAACACCTGAAGGCTTGAAGAAGACGAAACGCTGCAAACGCAAACTAGACTAGAAGAAGACTTGAAGGCTGAAGACGAGACTAAAGTTGAAGCCGAAACGCCTGAAAGCTTGAAGGCTGAAGTGAAGCAACAAGCAAGAAGAAGACGAAAGTCATGAAACGCTGTTGCCCCAAAACTCAAAAGCATAGCCCATGCGAACAGACTGAACAGTGAAAACTTAAAAGTTCTGTGGGGCTTTGAAAAAAATATAAGTTAAAAGAAATCAAAAAAATATTTTTTTAAGTTAAACTTAAACACTTGCATACCGAGCTGGTTTCGGTGAATCGGTACCGATTCACCTGGGTCACCGGTTCACCCGCGGTTTTGGCCAGCTTGCACTAAAATCATTGGTTTTCACTCCTAACCGGTTAAATGGGTTTGACCGAACCGTTGGCCAGTTGAACATATACTTGGGCAGTATTTCTACTGCTATTTCAATTAATGGTGGTTAGAAATCTATTTTCTAAATGGGCACTTGCTTATTAGTTTTAGTAGGATCCTTATCCAAAATAGAGAAGAAAAGAAAAAGGAGAGACTTATGCTTTTTGGCGGCTTAAAAACTATTGGTTTTCTCCACTTCAAGGCTACTGGTTTCTGGGTTACTGTTATTTGGCTTTTGGTTTTATGAGCTTGGGTTTGTGGAGAGAGAGAGAGAGTAGAGAGAAGGCAGAGCTTTGCCTTTTGTTGGGCTAAAAAATCTTAAAAAAGACTCTCCAAAAGGCTTTATTTATAGAAAAATTGTTCTTATTGTAGGATGGACGACCACCTATAAGTGGTAGGGTAGGGTGGGTGGTATGGCTCAGATTGCGGCTAATCTCCCTAATTGTGCGCAGGCCGGGCTTAGAGTACGTGAAACTCAATACTATCTCGTATGGGCGTTGAGACCATAGCAAGTTACACGAAAGCTTCGCTTTTTCTGGAGTGTTGTCACATAGCTGCCCGCTTAGAAGAGCCACTCACTCTGTAGTGTTTGTTGGGGATTAAAACGCGATCACTAATCTCACCTAAGATCAAACACAAGAACGCACAAACACGGAATAAAGAACGAAGAAGGGAGAAAGAGACAATCCAAACACAAATACGAGATTTACATAGTTCGGCAAGTCGTGCCTACGTCTACGGGATTACACTTTCACTATATCACTTGGAGGAATACAAGAGAATAATGTTCTTGGGGATAGGAGTACAAAGAAAGTACTGAAAATTAAAGACCATACTGGCGACTGCGAACCCTAGTAGCCTATGCCTATAACTCACGACCCTCGCATAGACCGCTCAAGCGGTCTATTGAGCGATCGTTGAGTGGTCAAAATGTACTCTCGGTACCTCACCTGTAGAGCCCCACTACTCGAGCGATGAAAAGACTGCTCGAGTGGTCAACCCAGATTATGGGTTTTTTCTTCACTCAACAATTCTTCCACTTAAGTAAAAATCACTCTAAATCTTGAGACATTCCAAAAAACACTTGTCAACACCTTGAAACCACCAATATAAACACTCAAAACCTATGTGACCCAAACTCCTGTCTTCTATTCCTGAAGGCCAATTGAAGCCGAGCATAGCTTCAGTTTGTCAATGTTGATTCCTTTTGTCAACATATCAGCTGAATTCTTCGCCCCTGTAATCTTTTCAAGATTCAACTGACTGCTGTCCAGTAAGAAGCAAATGAAGTGATACTACAGCTGTATGTGCTTCGTCCTGGAGTGGAATGTCGAATTTTTGACAAGAAAGATAGCACTCTGGTTATCACAGTGGAGCGTCCCTCTGTCAATCTTCTTACCCAACTTATTCAAGAGACCCTGTAACCATATCATCTCATTTTCAGCCTCTGTCACAGCAACATACTCTGCCTATGTAGTAGAAAGTGCTACAATCTTTTGCAGCTTTGAGGCCCAACTGACTGCTGTGCCATCCAGGGTGTAAACAAACCCGGTGGTGTTCTTCCTACTATCGCTATCGCCGGCTAAGTCAGCATCCACGTAGCCCTGCAGTTTCAGTCCTATCCTAGTGAAACACAAGGATGTTTCTGTAGTCCCCTTCAAATACTTCAGAATCCATTTGACAACATCCCAATACTGCTTTTCTGGATTACTCATGTATCTACTGACTAGTCCCATTGCATGGGTAATATTTGGTCTGGTATAGATCATAGCATACATCGGGCTACCAATAGTCGATGCACATGAGACCTTACTCATGTGCTCCTACTCCAGTTCTGTCTTTGGAGACTGATCCTTAGTTAGCCTGAAATGGCTAGCTAAAGGCGTGCTGACAGGTTTTGCGCTACCCATGTTTAACATGCTCAGCACCTTTTTCACATACTCTACCTGTGATAGTCTCACGGTTCTTTTAGCTATGTCTCTAACTATCCTCATCCCAAGGATTTGCTTGGTAGCTCCCAATTCCTTCATAGCAAATTGCTTTGACAGCTGTTTCTTCAGTTTGTTGATTTCTTCAATGCATGGCCCAACAACGAGCATATCATTCATATACAACAACAGGATGATATAGGAACTGTCGAAACTCTTGACATAACAGCAATGATCTGCCTCTAACATGGTGAACCCGGTACTCTACATGAAGCTGCCAAACTTCTTGTATCACTGCCTTGGAGCTTATTTTAGACCATACAGGTTACTCTTCAATTTGCAGACTATGTCTTCCTTGCCTTCCACTAAAAATCCCTCAGGCTGGCACGTGTATATGTCTTCTTCCAACTCACCGTGAAAAATGCAGTCTTGACATCTAACTGTTCTAGAAATAGATCCTCTGCAGCTACAATTCCTAGCACTGTTATGATTGTTGTCAACTTCACAACCGGGGAGAAGATTTCAGTGAAGTCAACTCCTTCCTCCTGCTGAAATCCTTTAACAACCAATCTTATCTTGTAGTGCGTGCTGTTGTCATGTTCTTCCTTCACTCTGTAGACCCATTTGTTATGTAGAGTATTTTTTTCAGCTGACAATCTAGTTAGCTCCCATGTCTTCTTTGTTAGTAAGAAATCCATCTCATCTTTCATCGCTAACTCCCACTTCATCGAACTCTCGGTCTGCAAGATTTTTACATAACTTTTCAGCTCACCACTGTCAGTAAGTAGAATGTAAAATAGGGACGATGAAAACTGCTGTGGCGGTCTAATGCTCCTAGACGATTTCCTAACAACTGTCACTGGCGTATTGTGTTTCACCTGTGGGTTTACGTTCTCCTTGTCTTCTTCATCCCTGTTTTATTTCGCTCCCTCAAAAATGTCATCCAAGTTAATGAACTCGGATCTTTTCGTCTCTGGTATTGTACTATCTCTCTCTGCCTTTGACCTATCCTTGTACAACACCTGTTCATTAAAAACCACATTCCTGCTTCTGATGATCTTTCGATTTTTGTTATCCCAAAATCGGTAGCCAAACTCATCATCTCCATAACCCCAATGAAATAACATTTTTTAGACTTTTGTTGCAATTTACTTCTAGCATCAGAATTAATATGAACATATGATGCACAATTAAAGACTTTTAGAAAAGATAAATTTACCTTTTTTCTGCTCCATACCTCCTCTGAGACTCTGAAACCCAAAGGTACCGACGTTCCCCGATTCAGAAGGTAGGATGTTGTGCTCAATGCATCAGCCGAAAAATACTCGGGTAGCCTAGAGTGCAATCTCATGCTTCTGATTCTATCATTCAGCGTCTTGTTCATCCGCTTAGCCACGCCATTCTACTATGGTGTTCCTAAAATGGTCTTCTCCCAACTGATTTCACTAGCTACGTAGAACTCTCTGAATCTCCCGTCTGTATACTCTCCTCCGTTATCTGATCTCAAACACTTAAACTTTAGCCCGGTTTCAGTCTCCACTAATGCCTTCCACTTCTTGAAGACTTCAAACACATCAGATTTGTTCTTTAGGAAGTAGACCCATACCTTTCTGCTGGAGTCGTCAATAAATGTCACGTAGTACCGTGAGCCTCCAATAGATGCAACTGGGGAAGGACCTCACAGATCTGTGTGTACCAACTCTAGCCTGTCCGGCTTTGGTGCTCTGCTGTCTTTTAGAAAGTTGACCTTCCTATACTTCCTGAAGATGCAACCCTCACAAACCTAACTCCACAAACCTCAAACCCGGCAACTTGCCCTTTGACTGTAGAATTTTCATTCCTTTGCCTTTGATGCCACAAGCTCGTGTCTGAACCACTGTCTGTTTATGCCACTGTATTCCTTGTACTCGTAGTCATGTACAGGGTACCCGTCTTCGTTCCTCGAGCCACTGCCATAGCTCATTTGGTGATTCACGTACTACTGACAAAGGTCACCGACTGATCTTTTGCGTCAAGCTGTCCAACTGAAATCAGATTTTTTATAAGCTTAGGTACATGATGTACGTTATGTATATTCCACACTGACCTGTTTGACACTCTAATTCTGACATCACTTGTACCCAAGATGTCCAAAGCCGAGTCTACCAAATATACCTTGCCGAAATCACCGGCAACATAATTTTCAATAATCTCTTGGTGTGCTATCGTGTGAAAAGATGCTCCTAAATCTAACACCCAAGAATCAATAGGACTGTCAACCGATTAGAGCAAGGCATTCTGTACGTTCTCTGTCACGACATTGGCTGACTCACCGTCAGCCTTCTTCTTCTTCTGCTCCCTACAGTTCTTCTTAATGTGGTCAATCTTGCCGCAACCCCAGCATTCAGGCTACCGTCCCAACCTGGACTTGATTCTGCTTTTTTTGGACTTATACCTGCCTCTGTTTTGATTTCTATCATTACCTTTGCCCTGTGCTTCAACATTCAAAACCATACTGGCATTTGACCCCGAATTAAATACCTCACCTGAATCCCTCCTGCGAACTTCATCGCTCAAAATCAAGTCCTTGACATTGTCGTACTTCAGTTTATTCTTTTCAACAGAGTTACTTACTTACTACAGTTCTCATAGTCTCCCAACTATTTGATAATGAAGTTCATCATTAAAGCTAATATCTACTGAAGACAAATGATTCGTAATGGTATTAAATTCGTTCAAATGTTGTGCAACGGGTGTACCTTCAGCCATCTTAAGATTGAAGAACTTTTTCATAAGATGTACCTTAATGTTTGTCGACGACGTCTCGTATATACTTGACAATATCGCCATCATATCTGTTGTAGCCTTCTCCTTGATTACGTTGTGCGCCACTGACCGGGACAACGCCAATCTAATAACCCCCAGCACCTGCATGTCAATTAACGCCCAATTCTCATCCTTCATGCCCTCTGGTTTGGATCCCAAGAGCGGAAAGTGTAGTTTCTTCCCATACAGATAGTCTTCTCTCTGCATCCTCTAATATCCAAAGTTCAAATCGTCAAACTTCTCGATTCATGTCGATTTTCCTTTTTCTGCCATGTGTGTTCTTCAACCTCCTAACTCGGAGCTCTAATATCAATTGTTAGGGTAAGAACACGATCACTAATCATGTCCAGGATCAAACACAAGAATGCACAAACACAAAATAAAGAACAAAAAAGGAGAGAGAAACAATCCAAACACAAATATGAGATTTACGTGGTTCGAGAAGTCGTGCCTACGTCCACGGGATCACACTTTCACTATATCACTTGGAGGAATACACGGAAATAATGTTCTTGGGGAGAGGAGTATAAAGAAAGCACTGAAAATTAAAGACCATACTGGCGGCTGCGAACCTTAGTAGCCTATAACTCGCGGTCCTCGCATAGACCGCTTGAGCGGTCTATCGAGCGGTCAAAATGTACTCTCCGAGTATAAAGAAAGCACTGAAAATTAAAGACCATACTGGCGGCTGCGAACCTTAGTAGCCTATAACTCGCGGTCCTCGCATAGACCGCTTGAGCGGTCTATCGAGCGGTCAAAATGTACTCTCCGAGTATAAAGAAAGCACTGAAAATTAAAGACCATACTGGCGGCTGCGAACCTTAGTAGCCTATAACTCGCGGTCCTC
>JAULJZ010143416.1:0-10526 GCA_032270985.1 Heliamphora pulchella | reverse complement strand
CAAAATTTTCATAAAATTGTGCAGACTCAATTTTTCTGTACCATTAAAACTTTTCGTTCAGATAATGCAATGGAATACAAGGATAAGTCATTTATTGCCATCTTACGGCAAAATAGGATAATCGCTCCCATTCTTGTTCATATACCTCACAACAAAATTGTAGAGCAGACCGTAAACACCGTCATATCCTAGATACCGTAAGAGCCCTTCTCATTTCTGCCTCTCTTCCAGAACGTTTTTGGGGTGAAGTTGCTCTTACTGCTGTCTACACCATCAATCGTGTTCTCTCACCCACTACACATAACAAAACTCCTTTTGAGCTTCTCCATGGCACAAATCCTACCTACTCCTTACTTCGCATTTTTGGATGTGTTTGTTTTGTTACTCTTCCTATACACGAACACACCAAACTTGAGCTATGATCCAGACTCTGTTGCTTTCTTGGCTATGGTCTCACTCAAAAAGGTTATCGTTGTTATGATCCCATTGCCAAACGTCTTCGTATTTCTCGTCATGTAGAGTTTTGAGAACATAAGATGTTTATGAGTATTTCTCCCTTTTTTCAATCCTCTTCTACTCATACCCTTATTTTTACTGACCCATCTATTGCTTTAGTCCCTGATTCATCTGCAGACATACTGAGCTCATCAGACGATCCTTCTTCGACCATTCCAGAGTCATCTGACACACCTGCTGATATTCCTGATACATCAACTGCACCCGAGCCCATCCAGGTACCTGTACTCCGTCAATCCACTAAAGTAAGAGCACCTTCTTCTCATCTTCAAGATTATCACTATTATTATGCTCTTGCTACTCTTCATGAACCTCACAGTTATCGTGAAGCTAGTGCTGACCCCTGTGGCAGCAAGCTATGGCTGATGAACTAGATGCTCTCACCAAAACTCATACTTGGGACCTAGTGAATTTACCTTCTGGGAAGTTTGCAGTTGGATGTAAATAGATCTACAAAATCAAGACTCGGTCAGGTGGATCAATGGAACGATACAAAGCTCGTCTTGTTACGAAGGATTTCTCTCAGGAGTATGGTATTGACTATGCGGAGACTTTTGCTCCTGTTACCCGTCTTACCTTTGTTCTATCCCTGCTTGCAGTAGCTGCTATACATCTTTGGCAACTATTTCAGATGGATGTCAAAAATGCATTTCTGAATGGTGATCTTGCCGAAAAAGTTTATATGCATCCTCCACTAGGTTATGACCATCCTCCTCACACCATCTGTCGTCTTCAACGTGCTCTCTATGGTCTTAAACAAGTTCCACGGGCCTGATTTGCTAAATTCAGTTGTATTGTTGCTCAGCAGGGCTTTGCTCCTAGTGTCTATGTTTCTACACTCTTTATCCGGACCATCAATATTGGTATTATTCTTATCCTTCTCTATGTTTATGACATGATCATTACATGGGACGACCTCTCTGGTATTTGAGATCTTCAGCACTTTTTGAGTAAGTATTTTGAGATGAAGGACTTAGGGCAGCTTAACTACTTTCTTGGTCTTGAGGTTACATCCAGTTCAGATGGATACTATCTTTCTCAGGCAAAGTATACGTCTGACCTGCTTTCTAAAGCAGGCTTGACTGACAGCAAAACATGCCCTTCTCCACTTGAACTTAATGTTAAGTTGCTTGCCACTGATGGTGAATCTCTTCCAGATGCTACTTTGTATAGACAGTTAGTCAGCAGGCTCATCTATCTCACTGTTACCCGTCCAGATATTTCTTATGCAATTCATCTGGTTAGTCAGTTTATGAGTGCTCATCGCTCTACTCACTATGCTGCTATTCTACGCATCTTACGATATGTCAAGGGGACTTTGTTTCATGGTCTTCACTTCTCTTTGCACTCATCACTTGAGCTCCGCTCTTATTCTGATGCTGACTGGGCCGGAGATCCTACCGATCGTCGCTCCACTACAGGATACTGTTTCTTATTTGGCACCTCTCTCATTTCTTGGCATAGTAAGAAGCAGACTATTGTAGCCCGCTCTAGCACTGAGGTTGAATATCATGTTCTTACTGATACTACAGCTGAACTTTTATGGTTGCGGTGGCTTTTGATAGATATAGGTGCTCCTCAGACGACTCGTTCCCCTCTTTATTGTGATAATTGGAGTGCCATCCAAATTGCTCACAATGATGTCTTTCATGAGTTTCATGAGCGCACCAAACATATTAAAATTGACTGTCACTTCATCCGACATCACCATCAGCAAGGCACCCTACATCTCCGATCTGTCTCTTCTAAAGATCAACTTGTCGATATTTTCACCAAATCTCATCCTCCTGGTCGCCTACGTGATCTTATTTCTAAATTTCAGTTGATTTCGTTATCTCGCGTTTGACAGGGAATGTTAGAATATTAGATTTGATATCTTTGTATTTATTGTATTTTCTTTTTTTACTTAGCTCTATTCGCCTATAAATAGGCTACATATTGTACAATTTGATATACATAGAAAATATATACAATTATTTTCTCGTTTTAATTTCTTCACTAATAAATGCGTTTTTACTTTTTTTAAGAAAAAACTAATAAGTTATTTTTTTTAAAACAAAGTTAAATAAGTTAATAAGTTAATCTTTATGTTATTTATTTTCATGTATTTGTTTTTTTTTAATTTTTTAACTTTTTTAATTCACTCATTGGAACATTTCTAAAATTAAAAATTTATAATCAAAAATAAAAAAAATAAACAAAAGTATTTGGGAAAAAAAGTTCCACATCGGGTTTATACGCGCTGTGGAAGGAAGCCTTTGTTATTAAAGAAAGAAGGAATCGAAGTTAGAGGAACTGAAGTTGAAAGGTATCCTTGCGGTTGGGGCATATTTGGTATTTTATAAGGCCTGGACTATGAATATCACCAATCTGGTGGGTTTTCTAACAGTAATACTATGAACCCAGAATTAAAACCAAGAAAAATACCCAGAAAATGATCTGAATGGTTGAGATTCATATTTAATAGAATGTGGAACACACTTCAACGAATCTCAACCATTCAGATCATTTTTTGGGTATTTTTCTAGGTTTCATTTCTCGGTTCATAGTATTACTGGTTTTCTAATCCAGGCATTTTAAGGTTGCCTTAGGTATTGTCTTTTTTTTGTTTTTTTTTTTATTACAAAGGGAGGGTGAGGGTCTGAACCCAGTTGGGAGAGGACCTCTTTTTGAGCACCAACCACTTTGGCTAAGGGTTTCCTTTGCCTTAGGTATTGTCAGTCCAACCAAAAATTTGCAAAACAAACATGAACTTCTTAAGCCTAATAGAATACTAATCCAATCCCTTGACTAAATTTGTTATCAAACATAGTTTTAGGATTTAGGTAGGTTGTCTTTAAGGGAGGAGACGGCACTCTCTTCCCCTGAATCATCCGTTCTTCTTTATTCCTTTTTTCTTTCTCTTTTTTTATTTTTTTATCAAGTATTTTTGCCTTTTTCTTTTGTATTTTTTCTTTAGTCTCAGTTTTATTCTTGGTAGTTTTTCTGTCTTTCTTTGTGCTTCTTTTTCTTTTTTTATTTTATTTTGGTGACTGAGCGACTATTGTTTGTCAGCGACGAAACTATTTTGATTCGGCAAGCATTTGTTTTCGACATCGAATCTTGGTGTCTTTGATGCGAAAGTGAAAACGTTTCTTCGCCACCATCTTTTTAGATTTGATTTTAGATCTGTTTGCGGACCATAATTAATCTGACGCCATTTACCGCGTTTAATCACATTCAACGATCTTCTCAGATCAAGAAATGTCAATCTTGTAAAATAGAGGTAGAGATAATGGTTCCCTTAATGAAGCTGTTTTTTCTTCATTTTTTTTTTGTTTTATATAATGTTGGGTCCTCATCTCGTAGTAGTTTGTGTTTCTCTTACATGTAGGTTTAGTGTTGTTTCTTTGTGAATGTTGTTTCTACTTCTTTTATGAGGGATCTTTACTCTATTTTAGAGCTGTTTTATTTTTGCCAATGCACTATTTTGTTCGATTTATTTCTTGTCAAAAATATATTAAGACCTAGTGCCTCTTTCGGATAAAAGAAAAAGTATTTTCTTATTTTGTCAAAACTTAGAACTTTGTCAAAGCAATTTCAACACCATTTTTTACATTAAAGTGGTAAAATTAAAAAATATATATATTTTATTTCAACTAATCACTTTTTATCAATTAGTTTTTTGTTCTCTTTTTCTCTTTGCAAATCAAACTCCAAATAATTCAAAAGAAAGAAAATACAATTTGGTGACTCAATCTTAGGGGTGTAAATTTGGTCCATGGCCCGTGAGTGGCCTGAGACTCACACGAAATTCGTTACTGTGCAGGCCCAGCTTGGCCCAAAAAAGCTAGAGCCCGCCCGAGCCCAAAGAGTATATTTGCGAGCCTGGGCCATCCCTCCTGAGCTCATAGGCCGAGCCGGCCCGTTTAACCCGAATATTAATATATAATAAGAAAACTATAAACTTATAAATTAATGAACTTATAATAAATTAATAAACTTATAAACTATAAACCTACAAACTAATAAACTATAAACTAGTAGAATACACTTGTAAAGTGTAAAATATAATATTTATGTAATTGATAAAATTTGAGTTTTAAATAATAAAATTTATATTGCATTTAATTATTTAAAGTATTCAAGCATATTGTATTTATTAATAAACCAGTAATAAACTAATAAATTTATAACAATATAAGCTACAAACTTATAAATTAATAAAATATAAATTTATAATAAAATAATAAACTAACAAAGTATAAACTTATATAATAAACTACAAACTTATAAACTAATTAACTAATACACTTATAAAAACTAATAAACTTATAATAAATAGTAAACTATAAATTTAATAATTTATCAACTATAAACTTATATTAAACTGATAAAATAATCATGTACTATAAACTTATAAACTAATAAACTACTAATAAACTAATAAATTAATATTACACTGACTAACTAACAAACTAATAAACTTATAAAGTTATAAATTTATAATAAACTATACACTTATAATAAAATAATAAACTAATAAATAAACTTATAATAAATTATAAAATCTAAAATTAATAATTTATATTCTTATACTTTTATATAACAACTTAAAAAATAAAAAAAAACCAGCAAAAGACCAGGCCTGGGCCCGTTTTTTGCCCGGCCCGTGGCCAGAGGCCCGAATATTAAGCCTGAGCTTATTACTCTTGAGCCTGGGCCTACCACTCTACCAAAAAACCCAACCCGGCCAAACCCGAACTTTTAAACAAGAACCTGATGGACGTGGGCTGAGCTTGATCTGCTTAAATTACGGCCGGACCTAAATTACAACTCACCTCATTCTCATTACTCAAATATAACTATTAGCTAATATGAAAATCTCTTAAGTAACAAGTAAATTAAATAGCCTAGTGGAGCTTTAAATAAATAAATAAGGAAAAAATTACTACTCTACAAAATGGCAAACAAGCCTTCTTTAGAGAAGCTTTTACGATGTAACGATTGTCGGTTGACGTTTTGCACAGTTAATCAAAATAGCCCCTGGTAGGTTTTTTTTTTAAAAATAGTTTTTTTTTTAAAGAAGTCATCTTTTAAGTCACAATGATTTTCAAAAAAGGCCAATTAACTTTTTTTTCATCTATTAATCAAGAAAAAAATTATACACATATCAAGTACTTTAATTTTTTTTGAATTAAAATTACTATAATAATTTCAATAAAAAAAGTCAATCCTCTTTACAAAAACAAAAAAAACCATGTCAATATCTTAAATATTATAATTTAAAAGAAAAAAAGTAATAGTATATTAGATATTTTAATAAAAAATCAAAAGAAAAAAAAACTACTATAAAAAATTATCTCAAATATCTCAACTTTTTTTTATTCCTTTTTTTTTCTTAAAAAAACTAAATACCTTAAAAGCTAAACTTTTTAGACATCCCAAACAGGCCCTTAATCTATGTTTTTATTTGTTATATGGAAAAAGTTAACTTAGTTTTTTTTGGTTAAAAAGGTTTCTATGTTTAATATTTTAAAATATTCACTAATTTTTTTACTTTATTTTTCAAAAAAATTTATTCACATCCCAACTAATCTATCTATTTTAAATTATACAACTATGATATTGTTGGAATGAACATCAATTTTCGAATGCAAACAGAAGTAAAAAAATTATGCACAAACGAAAGAAAAAGCACGAAATGATTTACGTAGTTCGACACAATTTGCCTACACCCACGAGTGCGAGAAATAATCAACTATAACTGTAAAGTGTGCAATCGCAAGATCAAAAACACTTCAAAATTGGACACTCATAACCCGAGCCCTCAAACAAATCATATTTTCCTCTTCAAAGATTACTCCTGTACTCCCGGTATTTTTTCATATTTTCCTACATTTCTACCTCTTTGATTTAACTATCTACACAAATAACTAGAGTTATAAGGTCCTATTTATAGGAAAATCCTAAAATTCTAACTCCATATAATTATAAAGCCATACACATGTTAGACTCTTTAAAAATTCATGACTCCAGTCCAAGCTAAATACATATAAATAAAATACTAATTATATGGATTCGCAAAATACAAGACATAAACCAAAAATCTGTACATTAGTTTGAACTTTACAAACCACACTGAAGATAACTGGTGCCGGTGTCAATTTTTTCGTCGTTGTTAATTTGCCACACTCAAATTAGCATGACTTGCACCTCTACACCAAGATACCCGACACATATGATGTTCGTCATCACTCCATCTATTCGTCAAAGTGTAGTGGTTGCCAATCATATGTCTAATTAAGAAATCGCCGTCTGATTTGACTCTACCTACAACTAAAATTCTAACTACATTCAGTGATAATTAGTTTTCCACCATTGATTAAAGCAAATTGTATTCGATTATCTCTGATCATCTTGGACTCACCTGATCAATTTCAATTTATGCCAATTTGTCCAATCTTATCAAATCATTTAGAATCTAAAAATTTTAACTATACTGATGAATCCACAACGTCGAGAAACTTTAAAATACACCTTATTTTTAAATTATTTTACTATATATACAAATCAATATAGTAAAATAATTTAAAACATCAATTTTAAAATTAGGTGCCACACAAGATAATTGCCAGATTTGCCCATATCAATATGCTGAAACCAAATTCACACCAATTCCAAAAATTTTGCACGGAAATCGAGAAATTGATTTGATGCCAATCAAGAATGCATTGTGTTGATCTAAAAATCCTGCTCTTCATGGATTTTGTACATGAATCTTTCGTGTTCACAGACGGCTACTTCGCTCTCTATCTTTACTCAAAAAAATTTCAGCGCTGCAGCCTTTACTCAAAAAACCCAAATTCTACAAATTTTTTTTCCTTCTTTGTGGCCAAAAAAAAATCTTATTTGATTTATACAAATAGAAATAAAAAATAATACATTGCTTCGATTATGCAGCACGGTTTCGGATCGTCAACCATCGGCTCTGATATTACTTATTGAGATTTGAACGTCAATCTCTAATTGCAATTGGAAACAAAAAATTATGCGCACACCAAAGAAAAATTATACCGAATTTACGTGATTCGGCATAATCTGTCTACGTCCACAGGTGCGAGAAATAATCAATTATAACTGTAGAGTATACAATACCAAGATAAAAAATACTCTAAAACTCGACACCCATAACTCGAGCTCTGAAACAATCCATGATCCCCACTCAAAGATTACTCTCGGTCCCTTGGTATTTTTTTATCTCTCTACACCTCTACTCCTTTGATTTAACTCTCCACATAAATAACTAGAGTTATAGAATCTTATTTTATAGAAAAACCATAAAACCCTAATCCCATATAATTATAAAATCCTACATATATTAGATTTTTTGTGAATTCATGACTCCAGTCCAACTAAAATACATAAATTAAATATTAATTATATGAGTTCGCAAAATACAAAACATACACCCAATAAATATCATTAATAAAAACTCTACTCTACATTTTACTCTAAAAAAAATCGTGTTACAACTGTCAAAAAATAAAAATATGTTGAACAATTTAATAAAGAAAAGTATTTTAATTAAATTATTTCAAATAATTTAATTTTTTTTCTTTTTTTTTTTAAAAAAAACGTCAAATCCCAAACAAGCTCTAAATTAATTATCCCTCCATCCCACATTAACATCGCGCGTGCTATATTTTAAAATGTATCAGAATCACTAGGACCACACCTTACTGAAGCACAAATATTATTTTACATTTATAATTTCATAAAATAAGGGGCAGAGAATATACCTATTCTATTATAGAAAAGAAGAACACTAATTATTATTTCTCCAAAATTAAAGATCTATAGTTGTTTTAATTGACCATTTTACTCCTAAAATTTTAAATTTGTTATGGCTTATAAACACTTTTTTTTTATAAGGGCTTATAAACACATTTAAAAATAGTTTTAACATTTAAAATAACTGCTTGATTTTAATTTTAAAATTTAAAATTTAAAACAACTATTTTGGTTTTTAATAATACATATCCACGATACAATCATCCATGCAAGTTTGGCCCTGTTTGGGCTAAATTTCAAAAGTTTTGCTCATTTTTGTATTTTTTTCATAATTTTGACTTAAGATTTTTTATTTTACAAATCATTTTGATGAGATAAATCGAAAAAGTTAAAAAAAATGATAAAAAGATACAAATATTCTACTAAAAACGAAAATAAATAAATTAAATTTGGCTTATTAGCTTATTTTTTATTTTATTTGTCTTTTCTCAACTTTTTTTATATTTGAACAATTTTTTTACTTTTTTGACTCGTCTCGATATAAAAAGTAAAGAAGATGGAATAGTTTGACTAAAAGTTAATTTTTTCACTAAAATAAACAAAAAAATTAGTAAATAAATAATTATTTAATAAGGGTGTCATGGTTCCAAGGGTTCGGGTCCTGGGGGTCCAGTAGGGGTGTAAAAAAAGTTCATGGCCCCCGGGCGGCCCTACACCTGTCATTGTACGGGCTCGGCCCGAGCCCGGCCCGAGCCCGTAGGCCCCAACCTCGGGCATGTGCCTCCCCATGAACCCGTGGGCCAAACCAAGCCGGTTTGAGACTCGAAGCCTGAGCCCAAGCATGCTCAAAAAAACTAGTCGTTAGGCCCGGCTCAAACACCTCCAACAATCACAAACTTTGAACGAACGGCCCAAATCGCTACTGTTTGAAAATGAAGCGCCGAGATTAAGTATTTGTTGAGGTCGGGCTGGCCCGAGCCCAGCCCAACAGCTAGTTTTGCTTTTTTTTTTAAAAATAAATTATATATTTTTCTCTATAAATAGGGCCCGTACTCTCTCAAATTTCATTCACAAATCTCTCCTCTCTTTACTCTCTATTCTTCACTCTATAATTAATCGGTGATATTCGGATTCGGTGCAACTGTTAGCGAATGAAGGAGTAAATATCAAGAATAAAGATTGAGATTAAAACACAAATCAATTGAAATCAAAATAAAATATCAGAGTTTCTTAATTCAGTTTACTTTATTTTCTGCAATTTAATTTATTTTTTATAATATTTAATTTATTTGAATATTTTTTTTAATTCTAATTAACTTCTTTGAAAATTAAATTTTATTTCAATTTAAAATTTTAATTCTAATTTACTTTTTTCTACTCTCTCTACTCTCTATTCTCTAATTTTATTTCGCTTTAAAAAATTATAAGATTTTATTTTATTTATGGATCCAAATATATTTTTCGTTAATGAAAAAAAAGACATTGCACATTTTTACCTAGTGGTTCTAATTTCACTCCCTCTACTCCTATTCCTAATTCATCCACTGGTTCATCAACATCTACTGTTGTATCTGTATCTGTAAGTTCATCTAGCAAAAAATTTCAAATATGAAAAAACTTTTTGAAATTTTTTTTGAAGAAATACTGCTGGCACCGTAACTGTTAAAGAAAAATATAAAATTAATAATAAACTTCTTTCGAATAACACATCGAGTAGTACTAACCACTTACGTAAACATTCTGATAGTCACTTAAAAAATACACCTCTTGATCTCATCACATAAATGCACATAGTCACATTTGCAATTTTACATTTCATTTGTAATATCTTTTAAGTAGAGAATAATACAAATGATTATTAAGTTTTTATGTGCCAACTTTATTAGAATGTACTTGACCTATAGTGACGCAATTTCTCTATTTTTTAAAAATGTATAATATACTTATAATGTGTAAAATATAATATAATTGTTAAAATTTAATTTTTGATTAATAAAATTTGTATTGCATTTTATTATTTTAACTCTTCAACCTTATTGCATTTAATTGTTAAACTTATAAATTATAATAAATTAATAAATTTATAATAATATAAATTATAAATATATAAATTAATAATAAATTTATCGTAAACTACTAGACAAATAAAGTATAAACTTATATAATAAACTAATAAGTTAATAACTTAATAACTAATAATAAAGTATAAATTATAAAAACTAATAAAATATAAACTT